>PITA01002174.1:0-144444 GCA_004023965.1 Spilogale gracilis | reverse complement strand
ATACAATTGTTACAACAATCCTATGAGGCAGGTATTATTAGAATCCTTTAATCTATGGATGAGTAAACTATCTCCCAGAAGTTTAGTAACTTGCTTTAGGCAATACACTTTATACTTTATAAAGGACAAAGCCAGGATTTGACCTCAAGTATTTTGGTTTCAATACCAATCTTGTATATTAATCACTTGGTAGGCTGTCTTCCTTAGACAATGTACTGTAAAAGCTTTATGTATCATTTATAATGGAAACTAGGACTATAAGATATCCAGATAAAGAAACTTTTAAAAGATTACTAAAACCTTTATAGAGAAGATTATAAAACTTCATTAAAAGAAGACTTAAATGACTGGAAAGATCATTCACATATGATTGTGATACCATGATTTGTGGGTGGGAAGAATCAAAATCAAAAAGATGGAAACTTATCCCAGATTAATCTCTAAATTCAATGCACTTTTTAAAAAATTTTAAACAGCACATTTATCTTAAATTATTGTATAATATATCCTTGCATGACTGCAGTAGGTTTTGTTTTGTTTTGTTTTACATAAAGTATTGTTCAACAGGTGAAAACACTGGCAACAATTCCCTTACCGTTTCTTGATTTAGGAGTTTTTTTTTTTTTTTTAAACAAGTTTGTTTGTTTTAGTTTTTTATTTGGGTATAGTTGACATAACAATGTTACATTAGTTTCAGATTGAACTTCTCTATATGTTATAGTCACCAAAAATGTAGCTACCATCTATCCCCATATAACACTCTTATAATATCACTGACCATATTCCCTATGTTGTACATTTATTCCCATGACTAATTCATTTCATAAATGGAAGACTGTAAAATTCAATGCACTTTTAATAAAAAGTCATCAATTGCTTTACAACAGGATTTGACAAGCTATTCCAAACATTTATGTGGAAATGCAAAGGACCAAGAACAGTCAACACAATCCTGAAGAAGAATAATGGTAGATTTGCCTGACCATATACTAAAATTTCTGTAAATCCATTAGGATAAAGTGTGTTGAGCTTAACACAAAATAGACAACCCAATGGAAAAGAAAAGGAAGGAGGGTATGTACTATGGTGAGTGCTGTGAATTGTGTAAGACTGATGAATCACAGACTTGTACCCTTAAAACAAGTAATATTTTATATGTTGATTAAAAAAAAGGAAAGGAAAGGAAATTTAGAACCAAATTCATTTATTTGATGAATATGGTAATAAAATTTGGAAGAAACAGGATAGATTATTAAATGATACTTGGTAATTATTGATAAGGAAACAAATTTTGTACCTGTACATATATACAAATATGTATACATAGAAGTATACATAGAAGAATAGAAGTCTAAGTTTAAAAAAGTAAAATAATAAAATAGAAGAAAACATGAGAAAATAGTATTTTAATTATACCAGGTCTCATATATATGATTTGGTATCTTATATATGATGCAAAAACACAAACTAGTAAGGAAAATATTAACAAATTTGGCTACATAATACATCTGAAAGATACTATGAGCCATGTGAAAAGAGGAGATAAAAACTACAAGAAATTTGTAATGCATATAATCATCAAAATATTAGTATCCAGAATATATAAAGAGTTTCTACAAATTAATGATAAAAAGACCAACCCAGTAGAAAAATAGGCAAAGGCAACGATAGGTAATTCACAGAAGAGACTGGCTGCCAACAAAAGTTTGAAAAGATTCTCAACATTGCTACTCTTCAGGGAAATACAAATTAAGTCATGACATACCCTGTCAAACCTATCTAATGATTCAAACTCGATCATCCTAATGACACCTACTGGTGAGGTTATGTATTACTAGAGGAGCTCTAAATGTGAAAATGGATGCCTGCTAAAATCTAGCAATTATGCTTTTAGGGAGAAATTTTTATGCTTATAAGGAGTCACATATAGTTGGTTTTTAACATCACATTATAGAACCGATCAAAGTAGATCTGCGGGTACCAACATTTAAACGCAGAAACATTTTAAAGAGGAAAAGTTCTGAAAGGACGTTTAGTATGTACATAAAGGTTTGAAATACACAAACAGTGGTACATTTTCTTGATAAAGGTAAATGTCCTCAG
The DNA here is from genome assembly GCA_004023965.1 of Spilogale gracilis. Lineage (NCBI taxonomy): Eukaryota > Metazoa > Chordata > Mammalia > Carnivora > Mephitidae > Spilogale > Spilogale gracilis. The sequence goes on along the minus strand of PITA01002174.1, from coordinate 142,341 downwards.
AACTTTCAAGGGAACAATATACAACAATTTTGGGAAAGTGGTTGTTTGTGAGGAGGAAAAGAAGCGAAAATGGGAGGTAGGGCTTTAATTTTAGTTGTAATATTTTATATCTTGAAAAAGGAGAAAGAGCCAAAACATAGAAAATGTTAACATATGTTTAGTTTTAGTGGTGTGTTAATAGGTAACTATTATAGTATTTTCCCTACTTTTTATTTTTGAATTATTTCATGATTAAAATTTAAACTTAAATTATCCTTGGATGGTATAGCTTCATATAAATGCTACAGTACAGTTATTCTTAGATCTTACAACTGAGTCCCATACTTACTTGTCTATCAGAAATAAGACATATTTTTTCTTTCCCTGGGCTTTTCTTTTAATCTATGATTTTAAGCAGGCAGGATAGTTATTTCTAGGACCTTCAGTAATAATTGTGTGTGTTCTTAAAACATTTTAAACTCTACAGACTTATTTCCAAGATATCAGCTTTATTGTCATGCATTCTCCAGGAAGTAAATATTACAGTCTTATATGGAGGAAATGAGACAGGGGCAGATAGCCTTCAGTCATCTGTTAAAAAGAAGGAAGGCAGTTTCTTATACATAGGACTTCATCCTCCAAATCAAATGTTTGCTTTATTCTCTTCTGCCTTTAACTGTCCTTATTTTTTAATTTGTTTTGTTTTGTTTTGAAGCATATAGGCTCCACATGGGGGGAGGCAAAGGTGATGTGGAAATGTGGCACTTTGGCCATGACTTCAATGATCTTGTGTAGCATACAGATCTCCCTCCAATGGGTGGGAATGCTGATGATTAATATAAATAGGCTTCATATAAAAAAGTAGTCTATAAAAACTTAAAAAACACTTTTAGCGAGCATTATAAATTCTGATGGGAATTAGGTGTCTTTTTAAAAAAAGATTTTATTTATTTGAGAGTAAGAAGAGAGAGCACAAGAGCGGGGTGAAGGGCAGAGGGAGAAGCAGCCCCCCCAAACAGGGAGCCCAATGCAGGGCTTGATCCCAGAATTCCAGGATCATGAGTCAAGCCGATGGCAGAAACCCAACCGACTGAGCCACCCAGGTGCCCCGAGAATTAGATGTCTGTAAGGTAATTATTTACCAAGGTGGTAGTAAGAAAGGTAAAGGTGAAATGAACCAGAGAACAGGATGGTGAAAGGCTTTTGGTCAGTGACTATGTATTTTGGTAAAAAAAGGTCAGAAGTGAAACTCATTTATTTCTTCTTCCTCAGTGAAGAGGAGGAAAGAAGATGTTGAAAGGGGAGAAAAGAGAGAAAAGAGGTACAAGGATCTGGGATGATAAAGGGCTGCTGACAACAGCCTCATGGGCTATCAGTGACTCTAAGGCTCCTCTGCATTCATCATAATCCCTTCTTTCTAGTCATGCAGAGTTTTCAAGGTGGGAGCCTGACATTTAGGAATGAGGCATGTAACCCAATCTGTTGTGGTCCATATATTGATGGCATGTAGCCTAGCAATTGGCATTATTGAAAGTGGAACCAGACAAGATATTAGAAGGGCAAGGAAGGAGGAAGGATGTGGACATGTGGGAGCTGCAGGAGAGAGTCACTGAAGTGTGTGACGTGAAGGTCTTCTGCCTGCCAAGCCGAGTTCATTAAGTGGCAAGAACTTACTGTTTTCAGCTCGCAAACACAAAGATGGCTATGACAGCTCAATTGTGACTATGAGAAAAGACAACCCTTTCTTGACATTATTTCTGCAATTAAAAAAAAAAAAGCATCAAATCAGACATTGGAATCAATACAAAGAAAATGTATAGTATGAAAAATGCCCTACATAAATTATATTTAAAAATATGAGAAGTGAAGACTTTTTATCTAGGTTCTAGCTGACATTTGTATATGAAAAGAGGAAAAATGCTTAATGGAGGTATTTTTAATAAACATATATTATGAATGAAAATTTTAAATACAGATAGATTTTAAAGCATCATACTATGGAGAGATGCAGATCCCAAGAAAAGAAATGTAGGGAGAAGAATAAAAATAAATGTGCATAGTAAACTCTCTAATGACATTTATTTAGCAAAATACTCATCTTGCTATATGAGAGAGATGCATTTAATGATTGAACTAATTTTTCACTTATTTACTTATAAATCTATGTATTAAATTCATATTTATTGGGGGCCTATTATGTGCCACACACTGTTTCAGGTATTTGGGATGTGTAAATCAATCAAAGACACAAAAATCCCTCCTGTTGTGTGTCTTACATTCTAGGGGGGGGAGAAATAAATATCATAAACAAATTATGTAATACATTACAGAGTGATAAGTGCTGTAAAAATCCATCAGAGAGGGGGTGAGGGAATGGGTCTATGTGGGAGGAAGTAGGGTACCATTTTATATTAAGCAAGGCCTTGTGAGGAGATGCTTGAGCCAAGACTTGAGGGTGAGGGACAGGCCTGTAGACGATACTAAGGCTTTTGTCTTCCGGGAGCCCCTGGGGTATTTTGAGCAGAGGAATGAGATAATCTACCATAGATTTGAAAAGGGTCATGCTGTTGGGAATAGATTGTGGAATGGCAAGTGTGGAAGCAGACCTCTAAGGATGCTACTGCCACAATTCTCGTCAAAGTTGATGGTTGGAGCAGGCGACAGCAATGAAGGGGGTGAGAAGTCACTGGGTTCCAGATACGTTTTATAAGTAAGGCTCACAAGGTACCCTGATAGAATGGATAGAAAGGATATGGAGGAAAAGAGAAAGACACAGAAATCCAGGATGACTTTGAGGTTTTGACGAGAGCATCTGCAAGGATGGAATTGCTATCCACCGACCTGGGAATTCTGTAGGTTTGGATGGAACGACTAGAGTTTGATTTTGGACACGTTAAATTTGAAATGGCTATTAGGTATACAAATAGAGATATTATAAGGTCAGCTGAATAAAGGACTCGAGTTTGGAAGAGAAGTCTGGTTGGAGATAAAGAAACCAGCCTATGATCTACAGTGAGGGGACCTGATAAGATTACCTGGAAAATAAATGTAGATGGATAGGAGAGAGGTCCAAGGACTAAGCCTTGGGGTCCCCCAGTATTAAGAGATTGGGAGAACTTGGGCGCCTGGATAGTTCAGTGGGTTAAGCCTCTGCCATCAACTCAGGTCATGGTCCCAGGGTCCTGGGATCGAGGCCCACATAGGGCTCTCTGTTCATCAGGGAGCCTGCTTCCTCCTCTCTCTCTGTCTGCCTCTCTGTCTACTTGTGATCTATCTCTGTCAAATAAATAAATAAATAAAATCTTTTTTAAAAAAAGAGAGAGATTGGGAGAAGAGAGACCAACAGGCAAGACTGAGAGAAGAAAACCTTTGTGAGGTAGGAGGAAAATGTAGAAAATATAGTATCCCCAAAGACAAGTGAGAAAATATTAAAGAGTGAGTAATGAAATATGTCAAAAGCTGGTGGTGGAATTTAAAAATAGGGGGAGGGAGTGGAGTTACTGGTGACATGACATCAAAAAGGCCCAGTGTGGACCACTAAGGGCAAAAGACTTGGAGTAGATTCTTGACAGCTGTTATACCTTACAGAACATTTTACAAAGCTCTGTTAAGAAAATTACTTACAAGTTTCTCATTTAGAATGGACTTTAAAACATAATTTACATTAATTTGTCCAAATTATTTTGTTTTGTTTTTATTTTTTTTTCACAAATGCAACCAATACACAATATCCATACCATGTCAAAAAGATGTTTTGGCAATTGCACTGTATTATTGAATTAATTACTTGCTCATTTGCATTTATTTTTCTTCACAACAATAACCATGGTAATTTGGGGACAATTGTATAATACTCATAATTTTCCAAAATATGATAACACGGTAATGAAAAATCTTTGGTTGAACCACACGAAGCACCTTGGCTGGAAGCTTACTCCCAACATATTATTTTTATTTATTTTATTTTTTCCCCCTTGTTTTCAGATTTATTTCATTCCCCTCTGAAACACAGAACTTTGACTTTCCTTGAGCCAGTCCCATCACATATCATTTTTTTAATTAAAGTTTTTGTTTATTTAGTTGAGAGAGAGCATGAGCAGGGGGTGGGGAGAGGGAGAAGCAGCCTCCCCACTGAGCAGGGAGCCCGATGTAGGGCTCAGTCCCAGGATCCTGGGATCATGACCTGAGCCCCCAGTTGTATTTTTCTAACTAGGTCATGGTCACATTCAGAAAACAAGATGCTGTACTCACATAGCCAGCACCCAGGGATTGGTGGCAAGTTTCCACTTTGGTCCTTTCTGACATGTTATTTTTAATGATGCAAATGTCGAAGTATTTCATCCTGAGGTGTGGGGTTACTGTGACATCATTGCTTTATTTACTTACTAGACCAAAAGTTCAGTGACAGCAGTTAGTTCTTTATTCCTCCCTGTACCCACATCTTTGCTGTGCCCCTCCAGCATGAGTGGGGTGACTTGTCCCACTCCTTGAGAGTGGGTTCAATCATGTAGTTTCCTTTGGCCTGTGGGACATAACACAAAGCTTGAGATGGGCTTGTGTGTTGGGGTTTGCTCGCTCACGTTTCTGTCATCAGCATGGGAACATACTTGAGCTCTCCTCCTAGAGGATGAGAGACATTGAGCACAGATCCATATCACCCCAGTTGTTCCAGTCAAGATAGTCCAGATCAGCCAAATCCCAGATGACACACAAACATGTGAGCCGTAAAGACTTAACCTTGAGTGATAGCCACTGAAGTTTTGTGGCAACAGATAACTGATATTCTTTTTCTGGCTCTTAGAATCAAATGTATTTCTCAGTACAGTCATGTCATTAGGAATAGATAATTGACTTATAGACAATATAACTTTGACACTTTTATATTTTCCTATCATCAACACATTTCGAATTTCCCACTCAGTTGTCTGCAAGCCTATAGTTAAAACCTCTGTCCCTAGGCTAAGCAGGTGACTTCACCTTCTACTTGTCTGAATAGATAAAATTAAGTAAATGTGAACCCCTCTCAATTTTCTTACCTGCCGACACTCTAATCTGACTTTCATCTATGTCTTTTTTGTTGTTCTTTCAAGCTCAGAAGAAGAAATGTATCTCTTTTCCATGGCTAACTCTTAGCACTGTACTTATGTTGCATTCCCTTTACCCTCTCCTGACTTTGCTCCATGAATTATGCTTTTATTTTATCTTTACTCTTTTTTATTCTACTTGTTTTATTTTATCTTCACTCTTTTTTTTTATTCTACTTGTTCTTTCCCTTCAGCATACATATTAACTCATGTTTCTTCTAAGCACAGAACCCTACCTTTTCCTCCATGCTTTTGTGTCCTCAATTACTATCGAAACTCTTCATAATTTTATCATGTCTTTCTCAATTCTTACCTTTTTTTTAACCTGAAACTATCTTAATCCTGCCAACTGAAAGGGCTTTCTGAGAGCCCACCAATAAGCCTCTCCATTTCATTTTGTGATCTAGCATTTTCATCTCAACTGTCTCAAAAAAATTCTTACATATATCTACTGGGAGTTTTGCTTGAGAATAGTCATTACAAACAAATAATAATGAACCAGTAGAAACAAGCTAAATTTTCCTTATTAGAGGAATGGAAAATAAACTAGAGTTAAATTTTCCAGTGTTATACTATGCAGCCATTAAAAGGAGTGAATGACTTACATATACCTATAAGAATAAATCTTAAAATATAAGGTTAAAGGGGCACCTGGGTGGCTCAGTTGGTTAAGCGACTGCCTTCGGCTCAGGTCATGATCCTGGAGACCCGGGATCAAGTCCTACATTGGGTTCTCTGCTTGTTGGGTAGCCTGCTTCTCCCTCTCTCACTCCCCCTGCTTGTGTACCCTCTCTGGCTGTGTTTCTCTCTGTCAAATAAATAAAATATTTAAAAAAAATATACATATAATGTTAAAGATATGTTACTATTTATGTAAAATTTTAAGTATACACTTACACTATATTCTATCTATGTATCTATCATCTCTTTATCCATTGTCTGTCTAATCTCCTTGGCCTAACTGTATTTTGCATCTGCTTTATAAAAAAATAAGAACAATTTTTCTGCCTGCCATGTAGATCAAAACCCAAGGAATCTGAAACTTTATGGAGAACAGGAGAAACTATCCTTATATATACAGTGCTAGGTTAATAATTATAAGGTGTGTGAAGACATAACTTAACTGGCCAATTTTAATTCTTATCGCAAATGCATTGTTTGCATGAGAAATAAAATTTCTAAACCAAGATTTGGGGTTATCACATGCCTGGGGTGAAAGATCACATTCTTTGATGAGTAACCAAAACTATAATTAAACATTGACTAACTTGGGGACCTTCTTTCTTTTCAGTAAACACTAAAAAAGAAGGCCTTTAATGAAAACAAAATCAAACCTTATATAGTTTTAGATTTCAGTAATATCTTTGCCTCACTTAGTTTCATAACTGTTTGCTCATTTTGCTCTAGTAGTTGGTGGAATCTTAATATTCTGTAATTGTTTCTTTCTCTTCTTGAGGCCAGTAATGACCGGTACAATGCTTAGTACTTATATCAACAGTATTGGTTCAACCCAACGTATCTCTCAAGTAACATTTTGATACAGATTTTTCTCTTAACTTTACCCAATGCTGTATCAAAATCTTTAGATATATTATGAGTATTTGTGCTGTAGTAAAGGAATGAAAACTGGCTTGAGACTGACATACTGTGACTTTAGCAGAATGACGCCTTTGAGGGAATAGAGAGAAGAACAAACATTTTTGGGGGATGGTGGGGAGGGTCTTTAGTTCTATATATACATCAATTTATCTCTTTAAAAAAAAGCAAAAATCCAACACAATTATAGAAAATTATTAATATCTGCTTAATCCTGCGGGGGCTACATATGTCTTGTATTTTCTGTTCAAAATGTTTTATAATTAGACATTTTAAAAGGAGAGAATGGAGGAATAGAAATTACATTCAGGATAATCTTGGAATGTTCTGACCACCTCAGATTAAATACATAATAAATCCAAAAGCTCTAGGTGATTTCTTTTATTCCCTTCCAGGTTTTTTCTTCTTTTAATTGAAGTATAGTTGACATACAACATTGTATTAGTTTCAGATGTGTAACCTAGTCATTTGATGTTTATATACATTACAAAATGATCACCACTCTAAGTCTAGTTACCCTGTCACCATACATAATTATTACAGTATTATTGCCTGGATTCCCTATGCTATACATTATAACTCGTGACTTGTTTATTTTGTAATTTTAAGTTTGTGATTCCTTTTAGTAGTTTTTATAGATGAAGCTTCCCCATCAGTGGACAGGTTAACTGCTTGCTGACTCCCACTGCAACAGGCACCAGCATTTTGTAGTCACCTGGATCAATACATTTGTAGCTCCCCATCTTGCTGTGGACCAAGGTCTTGCTTTACTTCTTGCCTCTGTCTGTAATCAGCTGTACAACACCTTGCTCATGACCCTCGGTTGTCTTAACACTGACACTATCTTCAGTCTTTTAGGATCTCTGGGCTGGATCAATCTACTTAGTCAATAGCTCTAGGTTTCTTGGGCAGACATCTCTTGGTTCTCAGTGTGTTTTATATATACCTAATCTTAGTTCTGTCAGGTCACTGTCCCAATCTTTCCCAAACTTTATGTGGGTAATTCCACTCATAGCCTTTTCCGCTGCCCCTATCTCAAATTTACTTAATCCCTGAAAGCATCTATTTGGTGAGCACCAGGTTTTAATAAAAAAGTTAAGAAATGAGGCCAGGAGTGTAAAATAAAGACTGAGGAATTACAGAAATAGAGTTAATGAAAAAAGAAATGGGAATGAATGAAATTATCCCAAAAGAAATCTTAGAAGTAAAAAAGGAAAAAACAAGGACTGACCTCCAAAATGGCTCAAAGCAGTGGAAGAGGATTCAGCTAAGAAAACTGGAAGGGGATAAAGCAAAAAAAAAAACAAAGTCCAGTGAATAGGAGGAAGAGAACCTGGAGGGTCAGAAGCCAGGAAGTGGAAAGTTGCAAGAGAGGAGTGGCAAAATTGTTCACTGTTTTAGCACAGTTAATGAGAATAATGCCATTGGCACTGAAAATTAAGATATCATTGGATATTTCAACAAGAGGACAGGGGGGTAGAAGCCATATTGAAATGAATAAGCATGAAGTGAGGAAGTGGGTGCCGACTGTACCAAAAAGATTCTCTAATGTGCGTTAAGATTATTTGGATGGAGGGTGAAACTGTTAACATATAGAGAATTATGGATCTCAGTCTGAGAGGTTCTAATTTAGTTTTATTAGAAAACCATAAATGTGCATTTTTAAAAGCATCTCAGTTTTAATAAAGTCTAAATTATTAAAAGTAATTAGCAATGAGAAAAAGGAAGATATGGAGGAGAAACTTATTTGCTGGTGTGGTGGGCAAATACCTTGTAATTTTAAACTTGTTTCCCTGAGAATGCTTCTTCCCTGGGGGCAATAATGTGTCATTCAGCCAACACAAAGACCAGTCTGCTTAACAGTTGTGCTTTTCATTTTTAATTATTTAATTGCCTAATCAGTTTGGGCATCAAGACCTAATGATATATCCTGGGGCCTGATGACCCTTGGATAAACTGAATGTTTATATTTTAGCCTTTAATAAATATTTACTGTTTGATTTTTCCCTCTGCATAGCCTGGAAACCAAGCACTTGAGCATTAAAGAAATTTCTGAAGTATTTCCCTACCATCATTTTATCAGCCTCCTTTCTTGTTTGCTAAGAACAAAGATTACTAGGAATAACCTAGGCAATCTTTGCAAAAAGCCTTTTACTATTTTCAAGTCCTCAAGAGCTCACTCTTTTTAAACCCTTGACATCTACCCCTCCTATTTTACTTAAATTGTACTATTTAAGATCACCCAATGATGCCAGAAACCCACATTTAATTGTGTTTTTGGTTTTTAATTTTTGACTACTCTGAAGCACTAAGAGTGTTAATGCCACTTTCCTAAAATTATCTGTCCATTGGATGTTTTCTACTCTCCATCTTGCTGCCTTTGTGGAAGGCTACAAAGCATCCCTTTTTCAACATTTATGTATTAATATACTTTTACATATACAAATGTAAATTCTATGCATATTACGTAGAGATTTCAGATTTCCAATCCTCCCTCCCTTTTAGTTACTATATTTCTCACTGCCTATTAAACTTTGGAGTTTGGTTGTCCTACCATGACAGAATCTCAAATGCAATGACAAAAGTCAAAATAAACACTTATCTCTCTTTATTTTCCAAGTATTTTGTTTTTAGTGTGCAGAAATGCAGCTGATTCCTAGATGTTGATTTTGTATCTTGTAACTTTACTAAATTTGATCAGTTCTGAAGTGTTTTGGTGGAGCCTTTGAAATGTTCTCTATATAAGATCACACTGTCTGCAAAGACAATATTATCTCTTTTTTTTTTTTTTTTTTTTTTGGAGTTGGATGCCTTTTATTTATTTTTCTTGCCTGTTTGCTCTTGCTAGGAATTTTAGTCCTATGTTGAATGGGAGTGGTGAGAGTGTGCACCCTTGTCTTGTCCTTGATCTCAGAAGAAAAGCTCTCAGACTTCCACTGTTCTGGAATGATGCTTGCTGAGGGCTTGTTAATATGGGCTACATGATGTTGAGGCACATTCCTTCCATATATACTTTGTTGAGAGTTCTTATCATGAAAGGATGTATTTTGTCAAATGCCTTTTTTTTGCATCTATTGCAATGATCACATGATTTTTATTTTTCATTCTATTAATGTGGTATATTACATTTATTGATTTACATATGTTGAGCCATCCATATATGGCACACAATACTGTTGAATTTGACTTACTGTATTTTGTCAAGAATTTCTGCATCTGTATTCATCAGGTCTTTTGGCCTATAGTTTTCTTTTCTTGTAGTATCCTTAATTATCTTTGATATCAAGGTAATGCTGGCTTTGTAAAATGAGTTTGGGAGTGTTACTGCCTCCTCAATTTTTGGAAGAGTTTGAGATAGATTGGTATAAATTCTTTAAATATTTGGTAGAATTCACCAGTGAAGTCATCTGGTCCTGTATTTTCTTCATTGGGAGATGTTTGATTCAATCTCATTACTTGTTATTAGTTTGTTCACATGTTCTATTTCTTTATAATTCAGTCTTGGTAGGTTGTATATCTGTAGGAATTTGCCCATTTCTTCTAGGTCATCCAATTTATTGGCACATAACTGTTCATAGTAGTATCTTATGATCCTTTATATTTCTGGGGTATCAGTTGTAATATCTCTTCTTTCATTTCTGATTTTATTTATTTGAGTCTTGTCCCTTCTTAGTCTAGCTAAAGGCTTGTCAATTTTATCTTTTCAAATAACCAGCTGTTAGTTTCACTGACTTTTTAAGATTGTTTTCTTATTTCTATTTCATTTATTTCTGCTTTGATCTTTGTTATTTCCTTCCTTCCGCTAACTTCGGGCTTAGTGTATTCTATCTTTAGTTCCTGAAAAAGTAATAAAGAAAAACATTCTCATTTATTATAATATTAAAAACAATAAAATACCTAGGAATGAATTTAACTAAGGAGGTAAAAGATTTGTACTTTGAAATATATAAGATTTTGATGAAAGAAGTTGAAGAAGGCACAAATAAATGGAAAAGTATCCTGTGTTCATGGATCAGAAAAATTAATATTGTTGAAATGTCCATAATACCCAGCACCATCTGTAGATTCAGTGCAATCCCTATCAAAATTCCAATGGCATTTTCCACAGAAAATAGAAAGAGCAATTGTAAAATTTTCATGGGAGAAATAAAAGGCTTCCCATAGCCAAAGTAATCCTGAGAAAGAAGGGGCATAGCTAGAGGCATCACACTTCCTGATTTCAAATTATCTTACAAAGCTAAAGTGATCAAAACAGTATGGTCTTGGCATAAAAACAGATACACAGATGGATGGAACAGAATTAAGAGCCCAGAGATAAACTCTTGCATATGCGGTCAACTAATATTTGACAAGGGAGCCAAGTATACTCTATGGAAAAAAAGTATGGTCTCTTTAATAAACAGTGTTGGGAAAACTAGATAATCACAGGCAAAAGAACATTGGACCTCTGTCTTATATCATTCACAAAAATTAACTCAAATGTATTGAAGACCTAAATGTAAGACCTGAAACTGTAAAACTTCTGGTGAAAACATGTTAAAATCTCCTTGACACTGGTCTTGGAAACATTGTTTTTGTTTTGTTTTGTTTTCAGATGTGACATCAAAAGCACAAACTACAAAAGCAAAAATTAGTAACTGGACTACATCAAACTAAAACTTTTGCACAGCAAAAGAAACAACCAACAAAATAAAAAGACAGTCTATGGAATGGGAGAAAATAATTTCAGACCAAAAAATAAAGAGAATTATACAACCAAGAGCAAAAAACCCACACACAAATAATTTGATTAAAGTATAGACAGAGAAACTGAATAGATATTTTCCAAAGAAGACATACAAATACTTAACAGGTACATGAAAAGATGTTCAGCATTACTATCAGGAAAATGAAAATCAAAACCATGAAGAGATATCACCTTACAGCTGTTAGAGTGACTAGTGTCAAAAAGACAAGAAATAACAAATGTTGGTGAGGATGTGGAGAAAGTGGAACTCTTGTGCATTGTTGGTGGAGATGTAAATTGGTGCAGCCACTGTGGAAAGTAGTATAGAGATTCCTCAAAAAATTACAAACAGAAGTACCATACAATCCAGTAACTCCACTTTCAAGTATTTACATGTAGAAAATGAAAATATTAATTTGAAAATATATGTGCATCCCCATGTTTGTGTCCCTCAACAGATGAATGGATAAAGATGTGGCATACATACATAATGGAATATTACTTGTTCATAAAAAAGAAAGACATCTTGCCATTTGTGACAACATGAATGAACGCAGAGGTATTTTGCTGGGTAAAATAAGTCAGACAGAGAAAGACAAATACTATATTTCACTTATATGTGGAATCTGAAAAACAAAACAACAAAACCAATCAACCAACCAACCAACCAACCAACCCAACAAACAAACCAGAAACAAACTCATAAATACCCAGAACTGGTGATTGCCAGAGGGGAGGGAGATTAGACGGTAAGCAAAATAGCAGAAAGAGAATAATAAGCATAAACTTGCAGTTATAAACTAAATAAGTCACAGGGATGAAATGTTCAGCATAGGGAATATAGTTAATATAATAATAACTGTGTGACACATTTTAACGAATTTTGACAAATGTATACAGTTGTGCTATCATCACTGTGATCAGTATATAGAACATTTGCACCACCTCAAAATATAGCAAATAATGTCTGAGTTAATTCCATAACTCCATGGAGTTAATTCCATCCAGACCTCTAGCATCTGCCAAGTGCTGATCTGTTCTTGTCCTTATGATTTTGCTTTATCTAAGTCACACAGATGGAATCATTTGGTATGTAAACTTTTGCTTGAGGTTACTTGCATTTAGCAGAATGCTTTTCAGAGTCATTCAAGTTGCATATATCAGTGCAGTTTAATCTTTTTTTACTGCTGAATATTATTCCATCATGTGGTTGTACTATAATTGGTTTGTCCATTGACCAATTATGAATATTTGGGTGTTTCCACTTTATGGCCATAAGGAAAAAGTATGCTGTAAACATTTGCGTGCAAATCTTTTTTTGTATATATGTTGTCATTACAATAGCTCTTTAGTTATCTCCCTGCATATAGTTTCTCAGGGTCATGGTGCCAACAGAAAAAAATTAATAGCTGTGATAATGTTTTTCACTCAAGCCAAAACTTTTAGTGGTTTTCTATTACATTAGATTAATCGGACAAGTATCAATGAATTGATAACCTTATTTATTGGATACTATTAGATAAACTTCAAAGCACTTGTCTTTGCTTCTAAGATTGATCTTAATGTACCTTTTAATATATATTACTTACTGTATGCTCAACTATACTCCTGGATTAATTATCATTCCCGGCCTGCCTTGCAGTTTAATACTTTCTTCTTTTGCTTACATCATTAATTTAAGTAGAACTTAGATAAGTAAACATTCATTGATTACCTACTATGTATAAGTTATAATGCTTTGTAGATACCTTTGGAGATCCCTTGTTGATCAAATCTTATTGGTTCCTGAATTTCTGAGAGCAAATAGTGAGAGTTCAGCTAGTGAGGGATAGTGGCCCTATCTTAAACATTTATTTGAGTCTTTTTGAACTCAGATAGTGACAGCAGTCTCTAGCTCCAGGCAAATCTCTTGTATATAATGGGTGCTTAGTAAGTACATGTTTAATTGAATTGAATTTATATCAATGGTATGAGCATTGGAGTAGATTTCAGGTGAGTATGGTGAGTTTATTTTTAGGGGCAGTGAAATACAGGCATCATGAGAATGTGGGAAGAGAGCTAAAGAGAGATCACATTTAAATGTGGGAAGAGAGCTAAAGATATCACATTTTAAGACATAGCTTGAAGCAGCAATTACATAGATGTGGTGGCACCAAGGGACTGAATAAGGTCCCTGAGGGAGAAAGTAAAGAAAGAGGAAAGACAGAGCTGGGAAAGCTTTGGGGGAATGCAAGCATTTTAAACCTGCTTGCCAGAGGAGGACTGAGCTAATTAAAGAATGAGTGGAACAAAAGCAGTAGCAGAGATGAGAATATGCAGGGTAATGGGCAAGGTGGTGGAGAGGGAGGGTATGGTGAAAGGCTTGCTCATTTATTGAATGACTATTATGTGTCTGAAAGATATTGATTGGCAATTTACATAATTTGCTTCATTTAATCTCCATAAAATTTCCCATGAAATAGGTAATATCATTCTACTTTTATAGGTGAGAAAGCTTCTGCTCAGACAATTTAATACATTTTCTTATGGTAATATGGCTAGGAAGTAGTGTGGGTGGGTTAAATATTAAGCAGAGTGAGGGCATCTTGTTTCACGGCTTTCTTGTTTACTATTGATCTCCAGAGCCTAGTTTAGTCCTTGGCACATTTTGTGCATTCTGTAAATACTTATTGATTGTATTAAATCAAACATAGGTCTGTTTGACTTCAAAGCTCATGGTCTTTGCACGGTAACTCGCTGAATGGTCACAGAAACCAAGGAAGGTGAAATTTTTTTTTTAAAGATTTTATTTACTTATTTGACAGAGAGAGAGACCACACGTAGGCAGAGAAGCAGGCAGAGAGACAGGGAAGCAGGCTCCCAGCTGAGCAGAGAGCCCGATGTGGGGCTCAATTCCAGGACCCTGAGATCATGACCTGAGCGGAAGGCAGTGGCTTTAACCCATTGAGCCACCCAGGCGCCCCGAAGGTGAAATTTTAAATACAAAAACACATTAAGTTATTTAGAGATGTTGAGTCATTCAAGGATTTAGAAGAGTACACTGAACTTTTCAGTGTGAAGGGTATTATTGGCAACTTCAAAAAAAATTTTTCCATAGAATATACTTAGAAGTCAATGTAGTAGGGTGGAAAATGCCTTGCCTCAGCAAATGCTGGTATTGCACACTGGTCCCTGCACAGAGCAGCAATAGTCTAATGCTCTGAGGTAACCAGCTGATGAGCTAATTCCTATTGCTTGATCTTTGGGGGGTCTCTGATACCAGCCCCTCCTGCTCTTCCTAGCTTAGGGCTCACAGGCTGAGTTTCTAAAAGCAGACTCAGCGATGCTTCCTCCAGAGGTTTGAGGGCTTCCCCATGAAGGATATGACTCTAAGCACAGCCTTAGAAAGAAACCAGTGTAGAAAATCCTCCCCATCTCTGTTTTCATTAAAAAAAATTAATTTTTTTTTTTGATGTGGATGAGGGATTCAGGCATTGTTCCTAATAAACTATTTTAGAAATTCTATAAGTGGCCTGGCACTTCCTTTGGAATATAACATCTATTGTGTTGGTGCTGCCATTGAAACTTAACATTTACTATCTTGTTACATCAATAAATATTTGCAATACAGTATAATGCGCCTTATGTAAGAGGTATGAAAAGGCATGGAGCAAAGGAAAGAGCGATCAAATCTCCCCTGGGGAGGGGATGTGTTCAGGCAGGCCTTCACAGGAAATGTGATATTTGACTTGGGTTTTGAAGGATGACAGAATGTGGGTAGCATAGGGTTTTGACAGTGGATGGCATAGAATGATCTTCCTGTATCCGTATCTTTCCCCTATGGTCTCTTTCTAAATTACTTTAGTAGATGTGGTAAACTACAAATGCATAGCATTACATTTTTTTATTAGTTGAAATATTTTTTTTCTATTTTTTTTTTAGTTTATACAAGAGGTAATTCTGCTGCTGCTGCTGGCCTGCTTCAACGTTTGTTCATATGTAGCTGGTGGAAAATAAAGACAGAAGAAGTGACTTAAAGCACAAAGGAAGCATAATTAGGTTAAAAACAAAAATCCCAGGGAAAGAAGCTTTTCTGGAACCAGTTATGGGGAGGGTTAGTATTAAAGAAATGGGTGACTATCAGGAATATCATTGTGCTGATATTGCTTTATGTAGGCAAGTTGAATCATAGACAAAATTTAGTGTGTTAAAATAAATTTGCACGGGTTGAACCACCCAGACAACATTAATATGAATGTGGTAATAGAATAACATTTTAGATTGAATTTCAGACTGTGTAGATAGAATGAAAAAAATGTTGAGGATGTTTGTTATTAAGTGATCACCCAGGACCTTGTTTTGAGGTGAATAGGGGTGGCAGAAGAAGTCTGGTCTTGGAGTCCAGCTCTGGACTCAGAAGTCCAGCTATGCTAATGTCTGCATTTTGACTTTGGGAAAACCACTCCTTTTAAACTTCAGGGTTCTCATATCTTAAATGGAAATGATGACATCTTTGTTGCATTTAGTTATGTTAACTAAGTGAGCTCTAGGTAACTAAGGTACTGGGAGTACCTTACACCTGGACCAAAATCACTCACTGAATACCAGTAGATTTCTTTATTCTCTTGTTTTCATTTCAATCCTCATGTCTTCTTCTCTACCTCTCCTCCCACTGAAAGATGAGAAAAAAGAGGCTACGATGTATTTAAGAAAAGTTCAGTAATCATTAAAGATTCAAGAATTCAGGGTCAGCACTTCCATTAAAAAAACATTAACATAGTACACTTCACATTGAAAAATTTCCTGGTATCACTCTCATTTTACATATAAACAAGTTATGGTTTGGAGAAATTAAGTAATTTGCCAAGCTTAATCCTTAATAAGTGTCAGATCCATCACTTTCCATCTTCCCATTTTTTTTTTTTTAAGCTTTCCATCATTTTGAGTCTAAAGAGCAAGACCCTAATGCAATTCATACTATTGGCTAATAGTGAGCTTACTGTAATTCAGCTCAATTCTTCAGTCCTCATTTCACTTGTTGCCCTTAAGTTACAGATCCCTCAGCCTGTACTTCAATAGCAGGGTTCTTTTCTTTCTTCTTATTGTTGTATTGACCTTACATTTACCCTTATTAAATTCCATCTTGTTAGGTTCGGCCCATCTCTCTAGCCTGTCAAAATCTTTTTGGCTTATTATACTGGCATACTGTCATCCAACTTATTCCCTATCCTTCCCAGCTTTGTATCATCTGCAAATATAACACACATATATTTGCTGTCTTCATTCAAGTCATTGATAAAATCGTTGAACAAAACAGGGCTGAAAGCAAAACCCACAGAGTGTGACATTATTTCATTAATCCGTATCCTCAAGAAATGGCTTTTCAATTCATTTGAAATCTATCCAATTGTATTAGCATTCATTGTTTCTTCTCTATCTCTTTCACAAGGGTATTAAAAAAGACTTTGTCAAGGAAGCCTTGACCAAGTCTAGATTCCTGATTCTACTGCATTTCCTTGATGTATAAATTAAGTAATTCTGTCGAGAAGAAGACTCTTCAGTTTTCAGCCTAATTCTATGAATTACATGTTGTTTGTTAAGATATTTCCTTTTGAAAAAGGGTAAAGTCCATTCAATATTCTTATTTATAGTTTCCTAGTTAAAATGAAACTTAAATTTATAGATAACAGAGATCCTGATCGTAGCTATTTTTGTACAAAAGGCTCTTACTTACGCCTCTTCTGTTTTTCATTTTTTTAAAAGATTTTATTTATTTATTTGACAGGAGAGAGACAGCAAGAGAGGAGCACAAGCAGGGGGAGTAGGAGAAGGAGAAGCAGGCTTCCCATGGAGCAAGGAGCTTGTGTGGAGCTCTATCCCCGGACTCTGGGATCATGACCTGAGCCAAAGGCAGCCACTTAACAACTGAGTCACCCAGGAACCACACTGTGCCTCTTCTAAATACTATAGACTTACAACACATTTTCTTAGGCATGAAATTAAATATAAATAAATATATCTTCTGCTAGTTTTTTCCTTCTGTTAATTTTTATAAGTCACACATTCTCTAGAGAGTATTTAAAGCTTCTAATTTTTCCTTGACAAAGAATTTGAAGATCAATTCTAGGAAGCTGACAAAAACCGTAAAGTTCTATGTAAAAGTAACTGACTTAAAACAGTTTCTTTAAATCAAGAACACTTACAGTCTAAATTCTATGTGATTGAATCTACATTAGAATAGGAATATTAGAGAGTGATGTCACCAAAATTTCAGAATAGAAGATCTTCCCACAAAGATCAACATCCTCTTATAAAGATCAACAACTAGACAGCTATCCATGAGGAAAAACAGCTGTAGGAGATCTCAGGAGTCTGCTTACAAAACTTTAGCAGCACCATGGAGCAAAAAAACCTAGACTAATAGCACAAGAAGGGAAGAAAGAACAACTTCATTTTGCCTTCATCATCCTGTTCCCCAGGTTGCATTGCCTTGGTGCCAACAGTTACCCTAAAAGAGTTCTGCTGGCCAGGAAAGGAAAATGGGGCGAGCAGTTAGCTACCCCATTCTTTCAAGGAACTACATGAAGGACCCACTTCACTTTCACCCCAGTCATAGACTGGCAAAGCTGAGACATACAGTGATGACTAAGGATAAGGAACACATCATGAGAGTGACTGCAGAGGGTCCCCAAAGTTTTCACCACTGGAGAAACCAACAACCAGCACAACTACTGCAGACCCTTTGCAGATTTCACTGGTGTTTGCCCCAACATTTTTTTTTGTGGTCAGGTGCCAGCTGCCTGCATCCCTCTCACTTCCTCCTTACCCAGTAACTGGGTGCACTTGCAGCAAGCCCTGGCCTCTGGCTCTGCAAAAGCAAGATGCCAACTTAGACCCCTGTGATGGATGCCCACTGGCCTCAGGGTTCAGGGCTGGCTTTTTTTGGGGGTAAAATTGACATATAATTTTGTGTAAGTTTACGGTATACAATATGATGCTTTGATACACATATGTATTGCCAAATGGTTACCACAACCAGGTTAGTTAACACTTTACCTCAGATAATTACCATTCTTTTACGCTGTGGTAAGAACATTTAGGATGCACTATCTTGGGAACTTTTGAATATACAATATTAACTATAGTCACCATGTTGTACAGTTGATCCCCAGACAATCATTTTATTTATCTATGTATTTATGTAGGTATATTTGTATTATGTATTTTAGAACTATTCCTTTCATAGCTAGACATTTATATCATTTGACCAACATCTCCCCATTTTCCCTACCCTCTAGTCCCTGACAACCACCATTCTACTCTCCATTTCTATGAGTTTGGTTCTTTTAGATTCCACATACAAGTAAATCACACAGCATGTGACTTTCTGTATCATGTCCTCAATTCTCATCCATATCATCACAAATGGCAGGATTTCCTTCTTTTTTTTTGGTCCAATAATGTTCCATCTTTTATATATACACCACTTTTACTTTATCCATTCACTCACTGATGAACATTAAAGTTCTTTTTTATCTTTTGATTGTTGTAAATAATTCTACAGTAAACATGGGGTGCAGATATCTGGCTAACTTTAAGGAGCAAAACTATGTGGACTCTCTGGCTCATTTATTAGGCAGAACCATACGAATCTGCCATTTTTGAAAGTCAAACAGTTGAATATTGACAAGTTCATAGGGCTGAACTGAGTAATTATTTGAAATTTGAGAGAGAAAATTTATTGGAGCAATTTCTTTGTAACTGGTTCATGGCAGGAAGAAACTACTTTGTGTATGATTTCTGATGGAACAGCTATCACCATCTTGCAGTTTATTCTTCTAATTGGCACTGAATAAATTTCCCATAGAAAGATGAGGAATGAATGCTCATATAATGCCAAAGAAGAAAATATACAGCATTTGGATGCCAAAATAGAATTTTTATAGTGATGAAACAAACAATAAATGTGATGCTTGCCAAAGTGAATAATCACTCTCATAAAAAAAAGTAAAGTCAGAGCAATGCTTAGCTTTCTAGGACAATGAACAGATGGCTTATTCTCATAATCGGAATGATGTGGGGTCACTTATCAAGTTAGTTACTATGATTCAAAGGTCTTACATGTTGTGAAATAAGATTAGTCATAGAAAGGTCTAGAAGGCTTTGCTTGTCAACTTGTTTTAACTGCACTTAAAACATTTAAAAACCTGAAATAAAAGAAGCAAGATGGAAATATTGGATGAATTATATCTTGTTCATTTATAGAATCTGGTATTGATCCCAATAGCACTTTTGTAGGCAATATAAAGTGAGACAAGCTACATGGTTGTAAAACTTAACATAAATTTATATTATAAAAGTCTGTGCCTTTTCCAAAGTAGCACTTTGTCCTTGGAACGTCTTCTTGTACTTCCTTTATCTTAACCTATTAAATGGACCCTTTCTGTCAGTTAAATGCATCCTGAAATCTGGCCTCCTTTTCAAAGTCTTTCAGTATGGATATACTGCTGAACCATATGCTCACGAGGCTTTGCCTTATCTTTCTTCAGGTTTTGAATTGTGTTGGATATATGCCTTGCTTTTCATGTGTGCCTTAGAAGTTCTTATTCTGTTGATCTTCATAAGTACTCATCAAACTATAATCTCTCTATGCATTACTACAGCAGCACACATAAAAGATGTTTTGTGTGAAGTACTTTTTGAACTGTAAAACACCATGTAAATATAATTTTTAATTACTATTAGCTTATACCTATTGAGTTATATATTTCCATAGGGTTGTGGCCAGGCTACATTTATGAAATTCACTGTTATATTATTACACAAGCCCAATCAGGGGTTGTCATGCATTAGAAAAGTTTTGACATGATATTTAGAAAAGGGGAGGAATCAGAACCAGCAAAACTTTCATGTGTTTTTGGTTCAGTTTGAGATCTAAAGAAAGAACTTATCAGTTACTGCATAATTCTAAAAATTGTTAAGCACCATTGTGTTAAGAGATTTGTGTTCTTTATCAGGATCTTCCAGTAGTTAGTGCAGTAGGAGTGTAATGAAATTTGTTAATGGAATGAGTGAAATGTAACTATGTAATAGGTAAAGATTATTTTTTGAGTATTACTTAGGTTCTTTCTTTAGAATACATGTCCTGTTTATTTAAACCCTTAATATTTACTAAGTTTTATTTTCTGATATGATCAATTTGAATTGGTAGCCAATACATATAGATACATGAGAAGTTAACCATTGACTAGATGGAAGAAGATATTGAGTCACTTAACTTTCCCCAAATTATAGTTTTATAACTAATATTTGTGGCACGGTGAGTCTCTCTCTATATATAGAGAGATAAACATACACATATATACACAGATGTACATAGGAATGCTAGAAATTGTTGTTTATAGGATTCACATCATTACTACCTAACTAAACCAAACATTTTCTTCATTTACACTTATCTAGTATTTAGTCTTCAAAGGATATTGTGTCAACATATTTTTCAAGAATTTAGCTGTTAATATTTCTCAAGATAGGCTATACATGTTGGGTGGTCATTAGTTATAATATACATCTTTAAGGTAGTGATTGTCAACTTGTTTTTTGCTTGTCAACTTGTTTTAACTGCCAATTAATTTGGTACAGAGTTAAAATCATCATTTAGCTGTCACACTGATGTAAAATGAAAGTCAGTATTTTCTAAAGTAGTTCGATATGCCTGAGATTGGTATTTTTTTTACAATAATACTCTCACATTTTTTTTGGATGAAACTCTTTTATTTTTATACTGAGCTTTAACAATCACTTTCCCCTACATTTCATTTTAAAATTCTTTCTACAGTAAATTCTCATGAATCATAGAAATAAAATGCAAACTACAGCATAATCACACATCATACCAAAATAGCCCATCACACTTTATTTATGACTAGGTACTAAGCATAATGCAGAGAATAAAAATAAAGAAAAAACTCATGAGCACCAAATTCTGTAGCTAGTATGTGCAAAAGTCCTGGATCTGTGCCCTCGGTGATGAAAGAGACCTTTAATTTAACTACAATAAACTTAGAATTTTGTTCTTTCTTTCTTCTGCCAAAGATGATTAAGAAATAAAAGAATTGGGTGACAAAACAAATGCTTTCTCTTGAATTCAATCCTGAAAATGTTTGACCCTCCCTGACTAGTTAGAATTAGGAGCATATTTAGCCCTAGGAATAAGACCCATTTATCTACATTCTTACAACTCTATAACCAGTTATTAGAAAGTCTACATAGGACATTTGTGCACAAGTCTGTCTTTCTTACTTTTTGTACCTGGTTAACTCTTAGTCATCCTTCCAACATAAGTGTCACTTTCTTGGGAAAGCCCTACCTGAATACATCAAACTCTTTATTATAAGATCTCATATTGTCATGTCTTTCTCTTTTTATAGCAATTACCAGTTTTTCACTTTTGTGTTATTATTTGATTGTCTTCCCTGCTCCCTGCTTCTCTGTAATCTTTGAGACAAAGAGTTGAATTTGTTTTGGCTTATCATTTGTTTCTGTCACTGAGTGTAGTGGCCAGTTGACTGTAGGCACTGAATGTATTACAGGTGAATGAATGCAGGAGAATGATAAATTGTACTTGGTAAATGTGTAGGAAATAATCTAAGGGAAGAAAAGAAAAAAATAAAGGAAATAAAAATATATTTGGGAATGGTGAGATGAATAACAAAATATTATCCTCAAACTGAGGATTGGTACAAATAAATCATCATGGCCAAACACAGTTCAGTGCATTGCCTAATTTGAAGTTACCTGAATAAGAAATGTAATGGCTGTAACAGCTACACTGTACCCAAGGTTTTTATACCATTGGAGGCCTAGTTACAGCACATAATGTTCATTGTTATGGTTTTATAGAGCTCCATTAAAAAAAAGCTATCAGAATGACAACCACTACTGAGTTTTGCTCACTCTTTAATTCTTTTAATCTATTATTTCTGCAGCCAAAGAACATGTAAGACATAAAGGAAAGAACTTGTATAAGAAGCTAGTTATTATACAGTTCCACAATAAATTCTCAGATAATTTAGGAAGCAATGGACTATCATTCTAATGATTTACCAAAGAATTCTTTAAATACTCCTGCTAATATTGGTGAGAGCTTGGAAAACAAGAAAATTTGTATTTGGTACTTTAACTGTTCTGCATATACTCCATTTTTATTTTAGTTGTTTTATTAGGCATCTTTGAAGTGGTAAAGCTTAACATAAAGACTGACCCGCTTTACGGAAAGATATTCCTAATTCAACCTTGCTTCTTACTCTTGTTTATGTTTCAAGTATAAGAAATTCCAATCCTTTCTGCCTCCTGGAAATTATTAAGAAAATGTTTGTAATGATGAATGACTCTAGTAATTCTGATGTAAGAATCTATGCTCTGAAATATAGGAGTGTTCCCACATACTATTAGTGGCCTTTGCTCTTGCTGCCAGTGATTCCACCCTTTAAATGCTTTCCACCCCGCCCCCCATGAAACAGGCTCAGAGATCAACCACCTGGTGGTTTCACAACTATGGATAACACAAACACAATTGCCTCTCCTCAGGGAGCCATCAGAATCTGCTAAGGTGCTGCTGACTGCTAGTTTTGTTTGCTGCAACATAATAAACTTTGTTCTTAAAAAAAAGTTTCTGGTTATACTTAGTTAGCTCAGTTGGCTAGGCTGCTAAGAGGCCAAGCTCAAGACGCAGAACCTTAACAGAGCAAAACAGCTCTGTACCATTCTATAGTTATCCACTCTTCCTAAACCCTTGTTAATTGTTTTATAGATGCATGCTGTCATTCACAGTGGAAACTGGGCAGGAGAAGAAACGGATCACTCCCTGCAAATAGGCAGCCAAAATAAACAGGGAAGTTAAATATTATCAGTTTTGTCTGTGAAGTATAACATATCATTACTATAGTAAATGATTTTTCCAAAAACTTATGATTCTTCACATAGATTATTTGGCTATTGACCTCTTCCACTCTGATCCTCTCTTTTACACACATATGCTGTAACTTTATTCAGGAATGATCATCACACTAATGAATGTGCAAGAGGCTTCCACATACAACAGGCTGTTAGTAAATGTTTATTAGATGACTTTTGAATTTCGAGTGCAAGAAAACACTAAAGAGATTTTGCTTTGTTAACTTGCATTGCCTTCTGGTTATCAAAGTAAACAGTTATTATGTTTTTGGGTGTCAATAGAGTACATCATTCCAAATATTTTATTAATTGTGGACAGTCACATAAACACTTTTCTGTGTCTTTGACTTGTTCTCTGGCCACTCTTGCCTTATTTTCAACTACCTGTTGAATATTTCCATCTAGATATCCAGTCATCAGTGAAAATAGTGTTTGAATAAGATGATATTAGGCCTGAACACAAGATCACAATATATAAAAATTTTATCTGGTTGCAACAGTATATCCAAGAGAAATATATGCATAAAAGAAAATGCCAGAGAAAAGACATACTTCTATTAGGACTTTATTTAAAACTTTAATATAGTGCTCTGCTGGATGTGGACAATGTCTTTTACTTTTAAAATAGCAGAGCTGGCCAAATCCTCTCTTTCTGGCTCAAGGTGTGCATGGTGGATAGCCAAAATTCGACTCCCAAATGATACAAAATATGGGCCTAAAAGAATGTTATAAAAACTGTTATGAAATCAGTGAACCTTAAAGGACTTTAGCAGAAGAAAGTATAAATACAAATTTGACTCATGGGGTAAACCTCTGTAATCCAGGATATATGGAACTTTTGTAAATAATCCCCACTGCATATGAAAAACATTATAAATTATTCAATGAGATAGAGTAAGCAGATAAAACAAACGAAGGTATTCATACCTGAGGAGAACAAGACCTACCTTAAAAAAAGCTCTGAAATAAGTATGCCTAAAATGTCTCGTTAACTCTTGAGAAATAAGGTTATCCATAAAACAGAAACACAGCATTGAAGAAAAAAATGTACAGATTGAAAATTACCCAAATACACATTACAGAAATATAAAATAAGTTGCTGAAATACAAATCTTAATAAATGAAGTGACAGTAGACTAAACAAGGCTAAAGAGAGAATCATTCAATTGGACAACAATTCTGAGGAAATCTTCTAGTTTGTAGCCTAGTGAAGTAGATAGGAAATATTTAAGAGGAGTAGAAAGATGTGAAAGATAGATCCCTAAAATCTCTAACAGATGTCTCGTACACAATACAGAAGAGAAAATAGGGATGAGGTTAATTAAGAGACATAATAGTTGGCAATTCTTAGACCTAAGAAAGATTTGAGCACTCAGAAAAAGCACAAAGTCATGAGGAAGATAAAAATAAATTCATACTTAGATACAATTTATTCATTCATTCAGCAAAAATACATATATTTTTGAATCCTTATGTGCCAGGTATTATTCTGGGCAGAGGGGATTGATCAAAACAGACAAATTTCCTGTCCTCACATGGAGTGTACATTGTAGTGTGAGTTGGGGAGAGAGAAAATAAACAAATAAATAATATATTAGGTTGTTATGGATGATAAAAAGAAAATAAAGCAAAATATAGGGAGTAGAAAATACTGAGAGCAAGTGAAGATAGGTTAAATGTTCTTGTGTCTTATTTTATGTAGGTAAGCCAGAGAAGATCAGGCCCAGACCTGTGCTCTGACAAGGATTCATTTAAACAGACAGACCTGAAGAGAGTAAGCCATGTGAATATATGTATACAAGTAGTAAGTGAAGAAGTAGAAAGATGTCTGGCATAATTGAGGAAAAGCAAGGGTCCAGAGTAACTGGACTGGAGTACAGTGCTAGCTACTAAGGAAAAGATTGAACTATGCTAATATTAAACTTTGCTCCTGAAAAGATATCATTTGGTGAATGAAAAGGCAAGGTGTAGTGTGGAGAACATATTTGCAATATGTACATCCAGTTAAAGGACTAATATCCCCAGTATATAAAAATAACACAGTAATAAGGAAAAGAAAAAGAAAAGTTGGCAAAATGAACAAGTCTTCCAAAATTAAATATTTAAATGTATTACGAACAAAAAATATGCTCAACCTTATTAGTTGTTAAGGTTATGCAAGTTAAAACACCATTATGATGCCATATCACACCTAGAAGATGGCTAAAAGGTACTTACAATACCAAGTAATGACCAAGATATGGAGCAACTAGAATTCTCATACATTGCTGGTGGGAGTGTAAATTGGTAAAACCACTTGTGAAACTGGTAGTAGCTAATGTAATTGAACATAATCACATCCCATGACCCCAAGATTTCAGTTGTAGCCATATCCTCAACTGAAATGTTGCCTTAGTCCATTTAGGTTGTATAATAAAATACTACAATTTGTAAAGAACAGATATTCATTTTTCACAGTTCTGGAGTCTAAAAGTTTGAGATCAGGGTGCCAACTTGGGTGAGGGCCCTTTCTGAGTCTCAGACTGTTTGTTGTATCCTTGCATAAGGAAGGACCAAGGGAGTTCTATGAGGTCTCTTTTATAAGGGCACTAATTTCATGCACGAGGGCTCCACTTTTATAAGCTAAGCACTTCCCAAAGGCCCAGTCCTAATACTATCACAGTGGATATGAAAATTTCAACATATGAATGTGAGGGAAAATTAACGTTGAGACCGTGACAAGTGTATACATTTGACTACCATACAAAATGTACAAGAATATTCATTGTATCACTATTTGTAATAGCCAAACACTTTAAACTAAACAAAATGTAGTATAATAGATACAAATTTATGGCATTTATGGCATATCCATAGAACAGAATGCTATGAATAGCAATAGAAATGACTGAGCTACTGCTACATGAAATAACATGGATGAAATTTACAACCGTAATAGCAAGCAATTTTGACCGAGTTAAATAGAGGCATACATTGGAGATGTTGTGGGTTCAGTTCCAGGCTACTGCAACAAAGCAAATATTCCAGTAAAGGGAGTCTAATGAATTTTTTGGTTTCCCAGTGCATATAAAAGCTATGTTTACACCATACTGTAGTCTATTAAGTATACATTAGCATTACATCTAAGCAAATAATGTACATACTTAAAAAAATACTTGATTGCCAAAAATGCAGCTGATCATCTGAACTTTCAGTGAGTCATAAACACTGAACACAGATCACCATAACAAATAAAATAATAATGGAAAAGTTCAATATATTTTGGCAATTGCCAGAATGTGACATAGAGACATGAAGTGAACACATGCTGTTGGAAAAACGATACTGTTGGAAAAATGGTACTTTTTGATGTGGATAGGATTACACAAATGTGCTTATTTTGAGAATAATCATTAATTTTTACACTTAGAATTTGTGTATTTTTCTATTTCTGTACATATGTTGCTAAACCTTTCAGGAATGGCCAAGAACCCTGGTTCTCAAACTTTCTGCTTTATGATTCTTTATAAACAAACTATTAAAGAATCCAAACTTTATTGAAGAACTTGGGTCATTTCAGTTTTTTCCTATTCTAGGAAAAGTGTTCTTTAGCTGAAGACATCTGTAAATTTATACACATTTTCCTAATGCCTTAGTAATTATTATGGAAGAATCTGCATTTCTATGTTCCTAAGATCTACTGTATATATAGCAGCACTAAGATCACTGATTGTTCCTCTAGTTAAACACCAAAACCTTGTTGCACATTATGTTTTCAAGGAGACTTAATCACTAATTTCTCAGCTTAGCCATTAAACAGCCTTAGAAGGACCATAACTAACTGAAGTGCCTTAGTTGCTTCGTCAGAGAATATGATTGTTGTTCAACGCTTTATTTCATAAGCTGGTAATTTTTTTTTTTACTCACCTACCTTCACAGTTTAATCTAAACATTTTAAACTGAATTCAGAAATAATCAGGCCAGTGGCTAGGACAATAGACACTACATAGACTATATCCTTAACTATGTGTGATTCAGTGAAAAATTCTGCTGTTTCACTCACTCTGACAAGATCCATGAAAACCGAGGTATATTACAAGTTCTGGATCTCCTCTGTTTCTATTCCAGTAAAGGAAAGCTTTTCATTTCCCATACACAGTCTGCTATAGAGGATTCCCTTCCAGCTACAGTGAAAGAGCAATTTACCTCTGTTCAATTTGTAAATTTAGATTCCCCCAATTCCAAAACTTGCCTTTTATAATTAAAATTTTTTCCCCCTAGTTTGGTTATCAGGTCATCTGAAATAGATCTTTCAAGGGAAATAAGAACACTTGATATATAAGTGTGGTGTGTTCATTTTGAGAGGTTTTTGTTTTGTTTTGTTTTGTTTTGACAGTAGATATTCTTAGGACTGAAGAAAAATTAGTTTTCTCTCCATGTCCCTTCCTATGGTATAATGAGGGGCTTGTTGGCAATACAAACTGTTCCGGGTGGGAATAGGAGATGGAGAGTATATTTTATGTTTGGTAGTCTTTTCCTCCTGAACAATTTAGGATGTTTTTCTTCATAAGAGGTCAGAAAAAAAAAAATCTATGAGGTAAATGACTTAATACAGAGCTGAAAACCATTCCTGGTGGAGCAGTAAAGGAGAATCTAAGATTTAAGATGTATTAATTATTTTGGAAATTGTCAGAAATTTTAGGACCTTTTTGATTGGACTTATTGTCTTAATTTCAAAAGGCAATAATTTTAATTTATAAAAAAGTTAATATCTATCCCTGTATATACTTAGAAGTGCTACCAAAAAAAAAAATCAACTGGGTAATAATAGTGTGCAATTCAATTTGTGTTTATTTTCTTCTTTCCCAAAATATTTCTGCTTGCTTGATGGAAGAGGTCAGGCAGGAATGATGGGAGGGCAGTATGTGTTTTACCCTATTTGGTGTCTGGTTTTATTATTTGCTTTTCTGCAACTTATGATCTGCAGGCTGAAGTTTTCAGTTTCCATAAAAGAAAAGGTAGGCTTTGCAATAATATGACTGAAATCTGAAATGAAGAAATGTGCTGGGACTCACTTTAATTTGGTTTATGGTAACAAGATAGTTGCTCTCAAGCTAGCTAGTTTTATTTGTAACCCTGTAATGAATGAACTCATGAGAGCAAGAAAGAAATATTACTCTTCCTTGAGTCTTATTATCTTTAGTTTATGTCTTCATAATGATAGTTGATGTCTACTTATTTCAGTTCATCTGAGTATGATGCTTATCAGTTCCAGGTCATTAACTCAATTCCCATGCAGGCCAGTTGGCTTTGTTCAGTTCCATGGCTATAGGTTAATTCTGAACTGTCATCTCATAAATGGGTGCTATTGATCATGGAAGACAGTGCCAGGGATTGTGAATGAATAAGTGCAAATCTGTCACCCCTGTCAGAATGGAATTCAAAACACAGGCCCATCATGGTAAGTGTTTCATTTTCTGTGTCTACAAAAGAAAATAAGGACTTCTATTTATGTTGGTATTGAGGGTCTATACAGCACCTTTAAATTAGCCCATCTAATTGTCAAAACATCTCATTGAGGTAGATATTTTTATCTCACTTATATAAGAAAATGAGGTTCAGTGAAGTTAAATATGGCATAGGGGAAAGATAATATGCTTTGGGCCCAGATAATGTTGAATCTGAATCTAGCTTTGATAATATATACCAGTGTGAAGTGGGAAAATCACCTAGTTTCTTAATAAAATAGGATTAAAAATATCTGCCTTACACTGAAAAGGTTAAAAGAAATGATGCAGACAAATCACTTAACATTACACATATAATATTTTTATGAAATGTTGTGCTTGAGGTCACACAATTGGTGGTGAACTTGGACTTGCCATGAGCCCTCTCCTGTACGTGGCAGCTGATATTATGTGAATTGAAGGAGACAGGTAGAAAGGCATCATCTCTTTTCTCTCTGCTTGCAGGGCATTAGAAACCCTTCAGGAGAATGGTAGAGTGCCTAGGTTTCCCTCAAATGTTCTTCATGTCTTCCTGGGTACATGGCTGTCCAGCTATACACATGTTTCCCAGTCAAATGACTGAGTCCTCACCAAGAGCTTGGGGGAGGAAGTGGTGTGGGCCACTTCTGCTCCACTTGCTGGTAAGGAGATTGTTTGGCTTGAATCTCTACTATTTACCTTTCCAAGATGAATATGTCAGTGATCCTACTTTGACCAAACAATCAAGGGCAAGATTCTAGGCATCAAGTTTCTAAAAAACTTCTTGACTGTGAGCTGGTAGTATGGATGAACAAGAAGGAAGGAAATTCAATCTCTAATGACTAGGTGGAGCCCAGCTACTTTGCCTATCTGGGTTGCTTATGTTAAGTGACAAAGAATACATTTCTGTCTTACTTACATTGCCATATTTTTTTGGGTAGAGAGAAGGAGGTGCTCTTTGCTTCAGGAGCTTAATCTTTAAGCCACTTAGGGAGCTCTCAAAAATATAAATGTTCAAGTCCTATCAGATTTTGGGGCAACTGGGCGACTTAGTCTATAAGCATCTGCTGTCAGCTCAGATCATGAGTCCCAGGATCGAGCGCCCCCACATCAGGCTACCTGCTCAGTGAGAAGCCTGCTTCTCCCTTTCTGACTCCCCCTACTTGCGTTCCCTCTCTGTCAAATAAATAAAATATTTAAAAAAAACTATCAGATTTTGAAATCATAACATATGAGGCTCAGAAATCCATGTCACTAAACTGAACTGATGTACAACTAGACTTGAAAACTACCAATCTACATAACAAAGATCCCTGACTCTAGTAGCCTTTACTTTTTCATTCTTTTATTTTTTTAAATCTTTTTAAATTTTTTTTTCTATAACCCAGCCTTTCTATTCCTCCTCCCCCCGCCAGCAACCCTCAGTTTGTTTCCTGAAATTAAGAGTCTCTTATGGTTTGTCTCCCTCTCTGGTCCCATCTTGTTTTGTTTTTTCCCTCCCTACCCCCCACAACCCCCCACCCTACCTCTCAAATTCCTCATAGCAGAGAGATCATATGATAATTGTCTTTCTTGGATTGACTTATTTTATTCAGCATGATACCCTACAGTTCCATCCATGTCATTGTAAATGGCAGGGTTTTATTTTTTTTGATGGCTGCATATTATTCCAGTGTGTGTGTGTGTGTGTGTGTGTGTGTGT
Organism: Spilogale gracilis; assembly: GCA_004023965.1. NCBI lineage: Eukaryota > Metazoa > Chordata > Mammalia > Carnivora > Mephitidae > Spilogale > Spilogale gracilis. The sequence goes on along the minus strand of PITA01002174.1, from coordinate 111,855 downwards.
GTGTGTGTGTGTACCACCTCTTCTTTATACATTCATCTGTTGATGGAAATCTAGGTTCTTTCCATAGTTTAGTTATTGTGGACATTGCTACTATAAATATTCAGGTACATGTGCCCCTGTGGATCACTACATTTTTTCCTGTGGGTAAATACCAAGTAGTTTAATTGCTGGGTCATAGGGTAGCTCTATATTCAACTTTCTGAGGAATCTCCATCTTGTTTTCCAGAGTGGCTGTACCAGCTTGCATTCCCACCAACAGTGTAGGAGGGTTCCTCTTTTCCCACATTCTCACCAATATCTGTCATTTCCTGACTTGTTACTTTTAGACATTCTGACTGGTGTGAGGTGGTATCTCACTGTGGTTTTGATTTGTATTTCCCTGATGTTGACTGATATTGAGCAATTTTTCATGTGTCTGTTGGCCATTTGGATATCTTCCTTGCAGAAATGTCTGTTCATGTCTTCTGCCCATTTCTTGACTGGATTAGTTGTTCTTTGGGTGTTGAGTTTGGTAAGTTCTTTATAGATTTTGGATATCATTTGAAAATATCTTCTCCCATTCTCTCAGTTGCCTTTTGGTTTTGTTGACTGTATCCTTTGCTGTGTAAAAGCTTTTGATCTTGATGAAGTCCCAATAGTTCGTTTTTGCCCTTGCTTCCCTTGTCTTTGGTGATGTTTCTAGGAAGAAGTTGTTGTGGTCAATGTCGAAGAGGTTGCTGCCTGTGTTCTCCTAAAGGATTTGGATGGATTCATGTCTCACATTGAGGTCTTTCATGCATTTTGAGTTTATTTTTGTGTTGGTATAAGGAAATGGTCCAGTTTCATCCTTCTGCATGTGGCTAACTAATTTTCCCAACACTATTTGTTTAAGAGACTTTTTTCCATTGGGCATTCATTCCTGTTTTGTCTAAGATAAGTTGACCGTAGAGTTAAGGGTCCATTTCTGGGCTCTCTATTCTGTTTCATGGATCTATGTGTCTGTTTTTGTGCCAGTACCATACTGTCTTGATGATTACAGCTTTGTAATAGACCTTGAAGCCTGGAATTGTGATTTTCTTTTGGTTTTCTTTTTCAACATTCCTCTGGCTATTCAGGGCCTTTCTGGTTCCATGTAAATTTTAGGATTATTTGTTCCATTTCTTTGAAAAAAATGATGGTATTTTGATAGGGATTGCATTAAATGTGTAGATTGCTTTAGGTAACATAGAAATTTTCCCAATATTTGTTCATCCAATCCATAAACATGAAATTTTTTCCATTTCTTTGTGTTTTCCTCAATTTCTTTCATGAGTACATTATAGTTTTAAGAGTATAGATTCTTTGCCTCTTTGCTTAGGTTTATTCCTAGATATCTTATAGTTTTGGGTGCAGTTGTAAATGGGATTGACTCCTTAATTTCTCTTTCTTATGTCATTTTCATTTGTTTCCATGATTTTTAAAAATTCTTCTTTAATTTCCTTGTTGACCCATTTATTCTTTAGGAGAATACTCTTTAGCCTCCATGTATTTGCATTCTTTCCAACATTCCTCTTTGGTTAAGTTCTAGTTTCAAAGCATTCTGGTCTGAAAATATGCAAGGAATGATCCTAATCTTTTGGTACTGGTTAAGAGCTGATTTGTGACCCAGGGTGTGATCTATTCTGGAGAATGTTCCATGTGCACTAGAGAGGAATGTGTGTTCTTTTGCTTTGGAATGAAATGTTCTGAATAGATCTGTGATGTCCATCTGGTACAGTGTGTCATTTAAAGCTTTATTTCCTTGTTGATCTTTTGCTTAGATGATCTGTCCATTTCAGTAAGGGGGGTGTTAAAGTTCTCTACTATTATTGTATTATTGTCAATGTGTTTCTTTGGTTTAGCTATTAATTGGTTTATATAATTGACTGCTCCTATGTTAGGGGTATAGATATTGACAATTGCTAGATCTTTTTGTTGGACAGATCCTTTAAGAATGATATAGTGTCCTTCCTCATCTCTTATTATAGTCTTTGGCTTAAAATCTAATTTGTCTGATAGAAGGGGTGCCACCCCAGCTTCCTTTTGATGTCTATTAGCATGGTAAATTGTTTTCCACCCCCTCATTTTAAATCTGGAGGTGACTAGAGCACCTGGGTGGCTCAGTGGGTTAAAGCCTCTGCCTTTGGCTCAGGTCGTGATCTCAGGGTCCTGGGATTGAGGCCTGTGTCGGGCTCTCTGCTCAGCAGGGAGCCTGCTTCCTCCTCTCTCTTTGCCTACTTGTATCTCTCTGTGTCAAATAAATAAATAAAATCTTTAAAAAATATCTGGAGGTGACTTTACGTCTAAAATGAGTCTCTTTCAGACAGCATATTGATGGGTCTTGTGGGTTTTTTTTAATCCATTCTGATACCCTGTGTCTTTTGGTTGGGGCATTTAGTCCATTTACATTCAGGATAACTATTGAAAGATATGAATTTAGGGGCGCCTGGGTGGCTCAGTTGGTTAAGCGACTGCCTTCGGCTCAGGTCATGATCCCGGAGACCTGGGATCGAGTCCCACATCGGGCTCCCTGCTTGGCGGGAAGCCTGCTTCTCCCTCTCTCACTCCCCCTGCTTGTGTTCCCTCTCTGGCTGTGTTTCTCTCTGTTAAATAAATAAAATCTTAAAAAAAAAAAAAAGAAAGAAAGATATGAATTTAGTGCCACTGTATTGCCTGTAAGGTGACTGTTACTGTATATTATCTCTTCCTTTCTGGTCAGTTATTTTTAGGCTCTCTCTTCACTTAGTGGACCCCTTTCAAAACTTCCTATATGGTTGGTTTGGTGTTTGCAAATTCTTTTAGTTTTTGTCCTGGAAACTTTTTATCTCTCCTTTTATTTTCAATGACAGCCTAGCTGGATATAGTATTCCTGGCTGCATATTTTTCTCTTTCAGTGTTCTTAATATATCATGGTAGTCCTTTTTGGTCTGTCAGGTTTCTATGGATAAATGTCCTTCCATTCTAATATTTCTGCCTTTGTATGTGACAGACCTCTTCTCCCCAGCTGCTTTCAAGATTTTCTTTTTCACTGAGACTTGTAAGTTTTGTTATTAGATGATGGGGTGTGGACCCATTTTTATTGATTTTGAGTGGGGTTCTCTGCCTCCTGGATTTTGATGCTTGTTCCCTTTGCCAAATTAGGGAAATTCTCTGCTATAATTTGCTCCAATATATCTTCTCCCCCCCTTTTTCTTTTTTTCCTGGGATCCCAATTATTCTAATATTGTTTCTTCTTATGGTATCACTTATTTCTCGAATTCTTCCCTCATAGCCCCCATAGTTATTTGTCTCTCTTTTTCTTAGCTTCTTTATTTTCCATCATTTGGTCTCCTATATCACTAATTCTCTCTTCTGCCTCATTTATTCTAGCAGTAAGAGCCTCCAGTTTTCATTGCACTCATTAATAGCTTTTTGATTTCAACTTGGTTAGATTTTAGTTCTTTTATTTCTCCAGAAAGGGATATTATTTCTCAAGAAAGGGATTTTCTAATATCTTTCATGCTTTTTTCAAACCCAGCTAGCACCTTGGTAATTGTGATTCTGAACTCTCATTCTGACATATTACTAAAGTCCCGATTGATTAGGTCCCTAGCTTTTGGTACTGCCTCTTGTTCTTTTTTTTGAGGTGAGTTTTTCTGCCTTGTCATAGATGGATGTAGGAACAAAATGCTAACAGGGTAGTGACAATCCCAGAAAAATATACACTAACCAATTAGAAGAGACCAGAAACTAGGAGGAGAAGAAAGAAAAAAAGAAAATCTATATCTCTTTCTATATCTATCTGTCTCTCTCTCTCTATATGATTAGACTGGTGAATAGAACAGAGCCACATACTTGATTTTAGGTGTATATTTGTCTTTTAGAAGAAACTGCCTCCCAAAATTTTAAAGAAAGAAAAACTTATATATGTAAAAAAAAAAAGGTATACATGATGAAGGGATGGAATATGACTGTAAAGATGAAAATTTAAAAAATATTCTAAAAAAGGAATTGATAAGATAAGATGTTGGTTGAGAAAAGAAAGAAAAAAAGAGAAAATAATGTGATGAGGCTGGAACCTAGAACAAAGCCATGTGCTAGATTTAGGGAATATTTTTATCTATTAGAAGAAACTGTATCCTAAAATTTTAAAGAAAGAAAAACCTATATGTATACAAAAAATTAACTTAAGTACAATGAAGGAATAGAATATGACTAAAACAATGAAAATTAAAATATATTTTTTTAAAAAGGTAAAATAGTTAAAAAACATTAACATAGGAAAGAAAAAAATTGAAAAATAGAATAAGAAAGAAATTTTTTTAAAAATTTTAACTTTGAAAGACTAAAGAATAATGGGGAAAACCCATGAGTTCTACATGTTGCATTACCCTAGCTCTGAAGTTCCACAGTTTTCATTGATCAGTGAACTTGGTCTTGGCTGGATGTTCTTGCTGATCTGGGGGAGGGGCCTGTTGTATTGATTCTCAAATATCTTTGCCTGAGGCGGAACTGCCCCGCCCTTGCCAGGGGCCAGGCTAAGCAATCTGCTCAGGTTCACTCTCCAGAGCTTTTGTTCCCTGAACATTTTCCATATAGCTTTGGAGGAGAAGAATAAAGATGGCGGACTCCAGGTCTCCAGCCTGGAGGAGCCGGGAGCTACAGGCCCCACTTCTCAGTGTACCCTCATAGAAAAACACTCAATCATACCGTCGCCCTTGTCTCTAGCCACCCAGGTACTCACCCAACCTGTGACCAAGCATTTCTCTCTGGCACTTGGCCCTGTTTGGAGTCTCCAAACCCAGAAGATTCCTGCAGTGCGCTCCCCTGCCACTCTTCCTGGAGGGGAAGGAGGGAGTCTCCCCGGATCTGCCACTTGGAACAGTAATGGCCTGACTGTCCTTAGATCATGGTTTAAGGTAAACCCAAGCTGAGAGTCCCCTCTGTGGCTCTGTCTTTGTAGCCAGCTTCCCTGCTCTTTTACCTGGGAGCTCTACCAGGTTCAGACACCCCTGGTCCTTCTGTGAACCCACGGGTCCTGAGGCCACACTGTCCCAGTGTGGGTTCCACTCCCTGCTTAGCCTCTGGGGCATTATCCCTCAGTGGAGCAGACTTCTAAAAGTTCCAATTTTTTGCCCCACTGCTCTACTGCTGGCTGGGAGCCGGCCCCTACCATTGCTGTCTGTCTTCAACAGAAAGTAGTCTGACCCAGAAAGTGGTCACTTTTCTGTTCCTAGAATTGCTGCTCTTCTTCTCTTTGATCTCCTGTTGAGTTTGTAGGTGTTCTGAATGGTTTGGTAATTATCTAGCTGAACTCCTGGGACCTGTTGATATCTAGGGCTCTTACTCCTCCACCATTTTGTTCCTCCCTGCAGTAGCCTTTACTTTTTATTATAACAAAAAATATTACAAGAAGAAAGGAAAAACTAGAGAGAAGATTAAAGCAAATGATCAGAGAGAAGTTGATGCAAGACTGAAGCTTCTTTGTTTCTCTAGTCCTATTTTTTAATCCAGTCCCTTTTTAAGGTTGACTGAGCAGGTCTTCCCTTGAGGTACTTGCATATCCTTAAAACTGTGAAAAAAGAAAATATTTATTATTTACAATTTCCCCTGCCTTCCAATGGTGTGCGTACCTTGCACATGGGAGAAGCACATGATGCTGGAGGGTTGCCAAACTTCAGTTGTTCAGAAAAGGAAACAAACAAAAAAATGGACTCAGGTCTCAGTTCTAGACCTTATCCAGAAATGCTGGACTTGGAGAGGAGAGACAGATTGATGTACTGAGAGAGAACTTTTGGAGGAATGATCAAAGTTTGGCTGTACTGTATGTAATATAAGCCTTTTTTCATGTCTCTACAAACTTAATAAGATCTTTTTGTGTATAGCTAGTATGTTGAAGAGCAGGATATATGTCTAGTTGCTTGGTATGTTTTAAGGTACTAAATTCAGCTTCCAGGTTGGTGTATAAAAGGAGCTGAGCAGTTGTTCATGGGTTCTAATCAATATTGCTTTACAGTAGTTAGTTTCTGAATTAACAATCAGAAAGCACCAATTAGGACTGACTGCATGCACTGAACATATAGGCACCGAGTCTTTCAGTATAGTCCTCATTTTAACTTCTATATGCCTACCTATTCTATTTTTTGCACTAATCTCTCTGTTTTTCAATAATGGCTATCATATGTTTCTTTCCTCCACACCTGATACTCATACTTTAGATAACCAGTTGAGTTTAGGGAGAAATGATGCCAGCATTTTCAACTGGGTATAGTAGTCATCTTTATCTTCCTGTTTTAGACTGCTACTCATATTATGATGAACAGCCTCATTTCACTTTGCGACAGCTGCGTTTTATTGATGTAGCTTGTTATGTTTGTCATACGCCAATAGGTTACAAGTTGGTTTGAGTGCAAAGTGTTCTGATTAATGATCATCTTCAAAATGCCAAGTGATAAAGCACTTGAGGATTCAGTGGATGAAGAGAAAACCTTGTAGCATTATTGGAGGTTCTTGAATTTCTAGTTACTGTAAAAATGTCTTTTTAAGGATAGGCTAGCACCCACATCCTCCAAGAGATTACAATTTGAGATAAACACCTCCATCTCTTGTCAAAGTGCTGTTGCCAAATATTATCATACCTTAATCAGATAAAGGAAGAGTGTGTACGTAGTATTTGAAAACTGTAGAAAACTTCCTAGTGGAACATATTGTTGTTTTTATCTTTTGCAGTTAGGTTAGAAGCTAATAAAATACAGGATTTCCTTTTATACTGAAAAGATGGTATATTCAGAATTTCAGGACTATCCCAGAAGTATTAATAAAGAAGGCTATGCCAGCAGAGTTGATTTGTTTGTGAACTGTTTTGCTGTTGTTGTTTTGTTTGGCTTCATTTTTATAATTTTTCAGAATAGGACAGTAATTGCTTTCACTGCTATAGCATTTCCTCAGGACACCCATACAGGACATATTTTAGATGAAGTGGAGTCTTTTGTTGACAGAAACTCCCTTTCATTTCACTCTATTATTAAAAATCTTTTACTTCACATCATTTCTTAAAACTTACATCTGGAATAGGAAAATGGAGGATTGTAAATATGTCCTGGAAAATTAATATTACAGGTAAGTTTTCTTTCCAGCTGGGGGTTTAAAACTTAGCTGTGGATTTCCTTTAAGTGGCCTCTCTGGATGCAGAGCAGGATTGAGTTCATGAGTAAGAGGAAGAGGGTATTGAAAACAAGGGAATGTTGATGGCAATCAGCAGGCATTAAACAGTGCATTTTTTTTTTTTTAAATGAGCTCTGAATCAGAAGTCATAATCATTCAGTCACCTGCTGGGTTCATTTGCCCTTCAGAAATGAGGACATCTCAAAGTGTAGAACATTTTAATAGAATAGCACCAGACAAGCCAGTTATATAGAATTTTATTTGACAGGCTCGAGCTTGTTTCCAATATTCTTTTTCTGAATTACAGGAAAAACTATATTCTAAGATACATGTGAAAGGATAAATTGGAGATGATAGAAAAATAAAAAACAGACTTGTTCTCTATTTCTTTACCCATATTATCTTGCTGTGACTGTGGCTACTAGATCCCATGGTAAGGCAATTAAATAGTAGTTCATCGAATAGGGTTGCCCCAGTGACAGGCTGGAAAAAGAAAATAACACAAATAGATGTACTGTTTGAGCATGTAGTTCAGTAAAATAAACCTGATAGAGGCACTATAGTGAAAATGGTAAGGCAGTACAACCCATCATTATTTTTCCTTTGTAAAGTCTTTGTAAAGACCTTCATCCAGTCTTGTCTTCTGAGAGGAAAACAGCATTAACTTGGTTATTAATAGTTTTTAACTTTTGTTGAAAATTTTAGACACATTTGCTATTTTTGATGAGAGGAAAAGAATTCATGATCTTGCTGACTTTCAATCTCTGTTCACAAATATATGAAGTTTTGCAAATTCGTATGTATCAGTTCACAAAGCAATGCAGACTGAACCCCTCTTCCATAATCTATTCTTTCCCTGATTGGGAACTGTATTAGAGTCTGTATTAGAGTGACATTTGAGTAGTCCATTTTAGGGTACCCTGGGACTTCAATATACCATCCACCCTTGTTTCTGTAACTACACATTCCCAGTGGTATATCCTCCATCCTTTTAAAAAGCATAATAATCTGAGGATCTTGCACTTTATTTTCTGGTTCTTACTGTAGTACTATGTTAATTGCAGACATTTAGGAAAGATAAATAAAAATCCTGTAATTATATCTCGAGACATAATTAATATTAGCATCATGGATTCTTCTCTTTCTTCCTTCTCTCCCTCTTTCCTTCCTTATCCTCCCTCCTCCTTCCTACCTTTACTGACAAATTAAATCAAATTGTAAATTAAAAAAAGATAATACTACATATAATGTCATAAGAAACTCATTATTTGGAAGCAGAATCTCTACCAAACCATTTTGGTCCATCAGTTCCTCAGGTATGCCATAGATGTACACATATAAAGATGTTTTCTCAATATTTAGGATGCTGCTTATGATGCTTCTTCTCAAATAGAGTCTTTTCATAGAGCCTTATCTATGAGTCATAACATAAGCATTAGAGACTGAATTGCTGTTATGAGAGAGCATCTTATCTTGGCTTAAGCATCAATTCAGTTCATGAAGAGCATCTGGAAGAGAATGGTGGGAATTATTTTTATTTTTTTCATTTCCAGCCTAGTAAAGAGCCATACAAGGGGCATGGGTTATATATATGTAATATAGTAGTAGAATACAGGTTCTTGTGTCAGACCAACTTAGCCATGATGAATGAGTTTAAAGAAATCTCTCCAATTATCTGAACATTTCATACCCTCATCTATAAACATAGATAATGATAGTATCCAACTTACAGGATTCTGTGAGCATCTCTCTCTCTCTCTCTCTCTCATCTACTTGTTATAATACTTTCCTCCAAATATTCCTAAGCAGTCTAAGCCCATGGTCATCATGCTTTTCTAGGGATGTATTTAATGCTTTTGTTAATTAACCATCAAAATTTGTCAGGGAGTACCAAGAGAGAGTCAAGTGCCAAGTGTATTCTTATTTACATGTGTGAGAACAGCTACTTCCTATTGATGCACAGGGCCATTTACCCCTACCAGTATGGTGAGTCCTTTTCTTGGCTCTTGTAGTTTCATGTACAAATCCTAGAATGATTGGGTAATAGCCAAAGCTTACTGTGTTCTCTGGTGGAAGTATTTACTCTGTTGGAACCAGAATCTCTACACTGGCAGAGTCCAGATGTGTAGGGGTGGCAAGTACAATTCTCCAAGTGGTTTGGGACTATGGTAAGCAGAGCCACTCTACCTGCTGCTCTTGGTTTTTGGGTTCATGTATTTTATTTAATAGGGGCTCAAAACCAAGCAGTAATCATTGCTTTCTGGTATATATGGTGTCCTCAATGATGGTGCCCATCATCATAGGTATCTTCAAAACAAAGCCTCATCTTTGCCATCAAATGACTGTTGCCTTGCAACATGGTAGCTTCTGGTGGTGAGAAATGGATCCAGTGGATTCCATGGACATGCATGTGCCTACCGCTCTACTTACTTTATTATAAAACATGTTCTTCAGTCCCATGCAATGTTAGGAATATATTTTTCCCATGTCGGTGGATCAAATATTCTTTAAATCCTTTTAGAGTGGTACTGGACAATGCTTGGAAGGCAAAAAAGACAAATCATATTTAGAATATATATTGATCTTTGTCAAGAAGCCCTGTTGCCTCTTTGAGAATTAAAGAAATCCAATAAAATCAAATTGCTACCAAGTACTTAATTTGGTCTTCTCTAGAACTGATGCTGGCTGCCCCCAGGAAAGGAATAAGACAGCTCCCTTTATCCAAAGATAATTTTTGGGTTATATGAGGTTTTGGTCCTTCCAGTTGGAGGAATGAGTATCTCAATCCTGAAGCGTATTCTGGGGTAGCATACTACTGCATCCACTACATATGGAAAATAAATTTGGTTGGCTTAAGTTAAAAAAAACGAGGTGGGGAAGGGAAATATATTGGAAGACTGTTGGATTTGGGGGTAACTTGTGGAATCCAAACATGTGTTAGACATCTAAAAAAGACAGAAATCAGACCTGCTCTAGGGACTTCAGATGGAAGAGTATTGCTGTCACTTTGATTTAGCTCCAATAATTCCTAATCTTAGTTTGAACTTCCCGCTCTCAAATTTCATATTTCTAGAATAATAAAGGTGCTTGGCCCAGTTTAGACTGGGTGTCCTTTAGGTGTCCTTCTTCAATATGAATCAATATGAACAGTGAGGTAGAATCATGTTTCAGAGATATGGTTTCTAAGAACCCATCTTAAAGAGGAAGGCCATATTGAGACAAGATAAATCACCCTGAGTCTAACAGCCAGCCTAGTATTCAGTCATTTTTTCTCCTTTTTTTTCCATAAAGATACTAGTTTTTCAACTTTTTGCAACTGTAATTTTTCAGAACTAAAATATATTGTATACTCCAGTCTTATCTCCTAAGTCAACATTATGTAACCTTTATAAAGCTAAGGTACTCATAGCCAGTCCTACATGAATTGCAATTGAGGAAGTATTTCCTGTAGTCAGGATTTATTCCTAACTGGATAATTAGAAGTATCACTATCTTTACTGTCAGTAATGTTGAAAACTATGTACACTGAGGGGATAATAAAGTATATTATACAACAAAACTCACCAAAACTTCTTTAAGAAAGCTTTTAAAATTATTCTTGAAAATGCCAAGTGAGATGTAGTCATAACGTGATAAAACTTTCCTTAAATTTTTCTTTCAACATCTCTCCTGCAGTAGATTAATTATAGTGATGGCACCATTATTTTGAGTCCTTTCCCCTAGAGGTTTGTTACATTTAATGGTCCCCAATAACCATACTCCCTGTATCCAAGCCCTTGTGTGTAATCTCGTATGCTGACTCTGGACTTAGCTCTGTGATTTTGTTTGACTGTGGTACTTACTTTGGCTAATGGGACATTAGCAATCATGACACAAAGCACTTGTCCACTGGGGCTTGCTCTCTCTTGCTGTTGTAAACTAGTCAACATAAGAAATGCTGGTTTAGCCTTTTGAGATGTGTGAGAACAGCTACTTATGGAAAGCTATGATACATAGCTCAATGCCAACACAAACTGTCAGATATGGGTGTAAGGACATTTTAGATGATGCAGTCTCAGTTAAATTGTTGACTAAGTCCAGGAAAGATCTGCAGAAGAATAACCCTAATTAGTGAACAAAGGAAATGGTAATTGTTTCTTGTTACTAAGTTTTGGGGTGGTTTGTAATGGAGAGTTAGATAACCGATATGACATCCCATGCCTTAAGACTTTGCATTTTCTCTTACCGAAGGGGCAGAATCCATTTCTCTATCTCTCCATTCTGAGTTTCCTCAGAGGACTTGCTTTGGACAATGGGATACATATTAGCCGAGATGATGCAAATAGAGGCTTAAAAAGCCTGGGTGTGTTTTTGCTTTCTTTCTTGCTCCTTTCTGCCTTTGTCAGGAGCAAGCCCCCCTTACTGGAGAAGAGACCCTGTTCAGAACTTCTCATTTACATCTGAGGTTTTTCAAAAGTATCAGGTGACTTGCAGCTGATTGCCAGACACGTGAAGGAGCTCAGCCAGAATTGCCAAGCCAAAATTGCTGGCCTAGATTGAGGACTCACAGTCTTGTGATTAAATAAATGTCTGTTATTTTCAGCTACAAGTTTTGGATAATTTGTTATGCAGCATTATTGTGAATAGATAACTAATGCATCTCCCTTGCCTAAATGTTACGTATTTGTACCAGCTGCTAAAACATTGTCCTGTCTACCCAAATCTTACCATAAGGTCCTCTCACTGGTCTTTTTTCTCAGTCTGCATTTCAGTCTCATTTTGCAAGCCCATCTTAGTGACTCAGGTCTGAACTCTATTTTTTGGTCCATCTCTCAAAGGACCTCTAGCATCACCTCAGACCTGATGAGCTTCATAACTCTGAGAATTACGCAGTTCTCACTATTACTCTAGGTTTTTGGATACTTGATGGATAAAAATCACTGACCCAATCAGTCTGGATGCCAAGGCTTAACTTTACTGTTCCTGGAGAACTGGCTCATTGCAGTAATCCCTCTACTAGAAACATAAAAATGGAACATTTCTCCCCATTTTGATACTTGATTATGATTTCCACATGGAAATTCTCGCTACTTTTCAGTCTGCTATACAAGCTTGAAGGCAAGGAAACAACCTAGTAGGGACACGGAGAAGCTGGTGTTTTGAATTCCTTATCTGAACTTAAATGCGGCTCTTGTACACTCTCACTTAATCCTCTAGCCCTATCTGTTGCCAGTACCCGCTGCAATGTGTTTTCAGTGCTGTGTGCTAATCATTACTCAGATGACTCCTGCTGAGATAGTGTCGTCTGGATCTTTCTCTTTCAATGTTGATGTAGCCTATATCTGTTTACAGGCTACTTAGACCAACCGAAAGACCCACAGCAGCCACCAAGTCTCCAGGGGATGTGGTTAGTAAAACAGAAAATGAATTTGAACTAGTCCAAGCATGTCTCATCAATATTTCTCTTGAAAAAAGTAATTCTAATTGCTAAAATATAATGGACAGGCATTGAAATGGAGTTAAAAACAAGTACCTCCTGTGTAACTTTAAGAGTAAATTTTCTATGGTGTCTCATTTTAGTAAGTTCATATAACGCTGTATGATTCTGGTTTTCCCTCAGAAGATCTATTCTTTTTTTTTTTTTTTAAGATTTTATTTATTTGACAGAGAGAAACACAGCCAGAGAGTGAACACAAGCAAGGGGAGTGAGAGAGAGAGAAGCAGGCTTCCCACTGGGTAGGGAGCCCGATGTGGGACTTGATCCTGGGTCTCCGGGATCATGACCTGAGCCGAAGGCATTCGCTCAACCAACTGAGCCACCCAGGTGCCCCCAGAAGATCTATTCTTAAGCCATGTTTTCTTCTTAAACTACTGTTCTGGCACTCAGCATGATCTCTTCAATGCTCCTCTGATTTACCAGTGTTATTCCAAGAACCACTGTGACTCAGGTCTGGTTCAATGCCAGCCCTTTATATGCTTTTCAACAGACTGTTAGGCATGGTGGAAATGAGTTCAGAAAAATAGGATTTTGAATTAATCACACACTGTCTGTGTGGCTACAGTAACACAGGGAATTTCTCAGTTTTTTTGTCTCTAAAATGGGATTAATAACAGAGTGGGAATACTATTATAATAATAATGTACAGTAATGATGTTTTTATGAGAATTGAATCAGATCCTGTCTGTAAAGCACTCAGCACCATGAGCAGCATAGGGTAGTCTATAAATGTCAATTGTAATTATTAAAAGTAAGCATGAAAATTATCTATTCTTGGGGCACCTGGGTGGCTCAGTTGGTTAAGCGACTGACTTCAGCTCAGGTCATGATCCTGGAGACCCGGGATTAAGCCCTGCATTGGGCTCCCTGCTTGGCAGGAAGTGTGCTTCTCCCTCTCTCACTCTCCTCTCTCTCTTGTGTTCCCTCTCTCGCTGTGTTTCTCTCTGTCAAAAAAATAAATTAAAAAAAAAACTTAAAAAAAAAAAAGAAAATTATCTACTGTTTTAGCCATAGTTTATAGCTTAATAGATGATGAACAAGACCAAAAGAAATATTTAATCCAGTTGACACAACAGATTCTCAATTAATTCATTTTTTTAATAAGAATTTACTATATGGGCGCCTGGGTGGCTCAGTGGGTTAAAGCCTCTGCCTTCGGCTCAGGTCATGATCCCAGGGTCCTGGGATCGATCCACATCGGGCCCTCTGCTCAGTGAGGAGCCTGCTTCCTCCTCTCTCTCTGCCTATGTGTGATCTCTCTGTCAAATAAATAAAATCTTAAAAAAAAAAAGAATTTACTATGTAGCCACTACGTCCTGGGAACACTATATGAATCCTGCCCAGTAGAGCATATATTAGCAGGCCTGATAGATAGTAAACACATAACTACCCACTAATTAATGAGGACATTACCATTGTAGTAAGTACTACAAGATGTCATGTGGCCATGAAGATGGACAGCAGGGATCCTTACTTGCCGGGACAGAGGTACAAGATCGATATCAATGACCTGACATTGTGCCTAAGACTTGAAGTTGAGCAGGAGTTAGGCTGGTAAAGGGAGAAAGCAGAGTAGGAGAGAAAGTACTCTGTGTTGAGAAAAGAGCATCTAGTGCCTTAGAAGCAACTAACAGACTGGTCTATCCTGAGTCTGGAGAATGAAGATGAGACACTAACAATATTACTGAGATAAGAAGGGACAAATCATGAGGGCCTTTCTGGCCACATTTAAGATCTTGAATTTTATTTCAAGAGCAATGTGAAGTCATTGAAAGGGTTGTTTTTTTTTTTAAGTTTTTTATTTTTTATTTTTTTAAGATTTTATTTATTTATTTGACGGAAAGAGTGAGAAAAAGAGGGTGTAAGCCCAACAGGGGGAGTGGCAAAGGGAAAGGGAGAAGTATCCTCATTGAGCAAGGATTCTAATGCAGGGCTAGATCCTAGGATCCTGGGATCATGACCTGAGCTGAAGGCAGACACTTAACCATTCAAGCCACCCAGACACCCCAGTTTTGTTTTGGAGTTGGAATTCACATCACATAAAATGAACCATGTTAACATGTACAATTCAGTGTCATTTAGTACATCCATAAAATTGTGCAACCATTACCTCTAGTAATAGTTTCAAAACATTTCATCACCCCCAGAGGAGACCCCAGACCCCTTAAGTACACTCTTCTCATTCTCTCCTGGCCTTAGTCCCTGGCAACCACTAATCTGCTTTCAGTCTCTATGGATTTGCCTAGTCTGGATATTTCATATAACTGGAATCATGTAATATGTAATCTTTTGTGTCTGACTTTTTCTCTTAGCACAATCTTTGAAGTACATCCATGTTGTAGCATATATCGGTACACAGCCCCCTGATTTAAGGGTGGTCTGACATAATGATTTTTCCAGTTTATGATGGCACGAAGCAATGTGCATTTAGTAGAAGCCGTACTTTGAATTTTGAGTTTGGATCTTTTCCCGGGCTGACAATATGCAGTATGATACTCTCTCATGATGCTGGGCGGCAGCAGTGAACCACAGCTCCCTGTCAGCCATGGGATCACAAGGGTTAACAACCATTACACTTCCAACTACTCTGCACCCATACAAGCACTCTGACTTTCACTTTCAGTACAGTGTTCAAGAAATTACATGACCTGTTCAGCACTCTGTTATGAAATAGGATTTGTATTAGATGACTTTGCCCAACTGTAGGCTACTACATCTATTCTGAGCATGTTGAAGTTAGGCTAGGCTAAGCCATGGTGCTCTGTAGGTTAGGGTATGTTAAATACATTTTGACCTATGATATTTTCAACTTATCATGGGTTTATCAGGACATAATCCCATTGTAAGTTGGTGAAGATCTGTACTTCATTTCTTTCTATGGCTAATATTTCATGGTATGAGTATGTCATATGTGTTTATCCATTTATCCTTTGATAAATTTAACAGGATGATTCCATCATGTTCAGAATCCCTTTGTTTAAGTTCCAAGGACACATAGACAACCAATTCCTATAGGAGAAGGGACCCAAGGGTCTTCCTGTCCATGCAGGTGAGCAGTCAGAACCATAAGGAAATACATATAACAATTGCAATAGAAGATATAATAGGACTTTGAAACAACATTTTAAAATATTCTTACATGTCAATACTCTCTTCTTTTTAATGGACTCAATTACTCCTTATCTGCCAAAATAACTCATGCCTTACTCATTTATGGGTTTTGTTCAAATTATAATTTAGAAACTGAAGGTATGGTAGTTAAACCTTTTTATTTATAATATAGTAATGTGCTTTTCATATTGTTTTGAGGAATTCTCCCAAGAAATTTATGTAAATACTTCACTGTTTTGAGAAGGCGGCTGTTATGAGTGAGGTTAGATGAAGACAGTCACACTATTCTAAAAATTGAAAAATAATAGTAAGATAGGCAGAAGGAGGGAACTTGGCCTGGGATCTCTATGTGAAAGATCTCTAAGAATTACTACAAAGCCATTCACCTACTATAAATGATTATTAATATGAATAGGCAAATCACTAATTGCAGGGATACTTTTCCCCCCAAAACTCAGAATATAATATATTCATATGATTACTCTTTTTTCTTGTTTATGTTAATTGATTCTCCTCCCCCCACCTCCATAGACTTGTCCTTCCTCTTGTTAAATTGACATGTTATGAATCGTTGAAATATTAGTTCTCACTAGGAAATCCTTCAATATCATTGAAGTCCCTGTGTTAAATAATATGTATTATTTAACACATATTATTTAACATATCTGTTTTCCAATCAATATTTTTACCCCTGGGATACAACAAATTCACTGTTTATGAGCATTTGTATCTTAAATCTTTAAGATACAAAGAACACATCATTAAAAGTAATCATAATTAGTACTCACTTTACAGAACAATATTCTATTATAGTATCCTCAAAAAATTTTAAGTTCTGATCATTGACAGTATTATTAATATATAAATTTAATGTATAAAGTAGACCATAGTATCCTATAGATTTTTTATAGGGTCTTTCCAACTCTTTTTTTTTTTTTAAGATTTTATTTCTTTGACAGAGAGAAACACAGCGAGAGAGGGAACACAAGCAGGGGGAGTGAGAGAGGCAAAAGCAGTCTTCCCGCAGAGCGCGACTCGATCCCGGGTCTCCAGAATCATGAACTGAGCCAAAGACAGTCGCTTAGCCAACTGAACCACCCAGGCGCCCTGGGTCTTTCCAATTCTTGCCAACAAAGTACAGTTTATGGATAATGTTTAGTGACCTAGAAATAGCCGGATTATTTGATAGCTATCACTGATATAACTCTCATTATTTAACTGTACTATGATATCTTAGAAAAGGATAATTTGTTTTGCTTAAATGAAGCAAAGAGTACTAAAGGCAATGTAATAGCGTTTTCTACTGATTACCCTGTACTGGCCTTGCTGCCCTATCTCTTAGGATTGACCTTCATTTGGCAGTGGCTTCATTTGGCTGCCTATCCTACTTCCCTTACAAGTGCTCTGAGGGATCAGTAAATAAATGTTTAAATACACCAAGGGAGTAGCTTTTTAAAGAAGTCCTTTTGTAATTCAAATAATTACCCCCTCATGTTTTACAAGGGCTTTTCTGAGGGAATCCTGCTGCTGCACTGTGTGTCCCACCTGGTAAGAGTACTTTCTCCAAAAGATAATGTGAACACAAGTTCTAAAGTTTATTACCTGGTTTGAAGTGAATACGAGGTAGAGGGAAAAATATTAAGTCCAAAGACACAAACACAGGGACTTCAATGATATTGAAGGATTTCCTAGTGAGAACTAATATTTCAACGATTCATAACATGTCAATTTAACAAGAGGAAGGACAAGTCTATGGAGGTGGGGGGAGGAGAATCAATTAACATAAACAAGAAAAAAGAGCAAGGAAGCATTGAATGTTTTTAAAAAATAAAATAAAAGCAAGAATGTAGGATTTTATAGAGTATTGTTGAGTCTTTCTTACTAACTCTGCCTTTCCTCCCCCAGGGGGCCTGCATCTTATATAGTCATATCAAATGTCAAGTGTTGCAACAAATGGCAATGCCCTTTCCTTGCTCTCAATAGCTATTAATGCTGAGCAGAGAGAAGGTTTCTCTGATTGGAAATCATTGATAGAGAAGCTCAGCATGGTTTCTTTTGAACAGGCACAACGAGCTCAAGACAAGTTGTATGCGTCAAATTAGAATCTCTAATAGTTTCCAACAGAGAAAATATCTTCATAACTTAGAACTATGTTTGGTCATGTGTTCAGATACAACATATGTTCTGATCCTAAGCAATCACATCACATTTAATTAACATTAAATATTAAGTTTAATTAATACTAAACTTAATATTGAAAACCACTGGATCAGATTCTCATAGGATCTAATGTCCTTTCAGTTTTTGTCTTTGGAGGTGACATTTCTTTCGTATAATGAGTAAAACCATAGCACCCTAATGTTTCCCAACTGGGAGGGCCTTAAATTCTGTCTTGCTTTGCCTAAGTTAGTGGCAGAGCTGCTTCCAGAAACCTCTCAACGGCTATCCCCTATGGTCTTTCTATAGCCACACCACTGCATGTTTCAGAGTACTGACTTTTAATACAAATATCCTCCATTGGAGACATGAAGCTGTCATTTATTTATTATTTTCTTAATGGATGCAAGGATTTGAATCCTTCTGGCTCTGCCTTTTACCAGCTGAGAAATTTAATCAAGCTATAAAGCTTCCCTGGGCTTCAGTTTTTCATCTGTCAAATGATGAGGAAATTAGATTAATCTTTAAGGTCTCTTCAAACACCCAGATTTTGATTTTATGTTATGCTTTTCACCATGTTTAACATCTGAGAAGAATTTATCCGATGTCTTCCTATTAATGTGTGATGAAGAAATCAGTCTTCATAGTTCACAGAGCTGGTTAAAATCTCAAATACCAAAAAGATTTATAATGTGTGATTCCCTTGGACAAAAACTGTGGATTTTTATAGATGTTCAATATCTTTGTGGACAATTATGGAAACATATTCTTGACATTTGCTAACTTGTGACTGTTTTTTCTCTCTTGTCTGATAGCATTAGGATTCCACCCCTCACCTGAGTGTCACAAAGCCCTTCTTACCCTCGTGGCATCATGACAATGGGAGGAGGGCAAATTTGTAGTCCTAAGGCATTAAAGAATTGGGTTGAGGTGGTCTCTAGGCTTTAGTGTGTACATTCTTCCTTTCTCTTTGCCTGGCATCTATTATTTTATCTGTGAAGAATCTTATTTGAATTTCCTGGTCTGTAGTCTCTCCCACTCCCAGATGCTTTCAGAATAATGCTGCACGTCAGCTCTATGAGACGCTGTAAACAATTAGACAGAAGGAGAAGTCATAAGCAACACTGGGGTGCTGTTAAGGCAGAGGTCTCCAAGTAAGCCATCAAGTTCTGATATTTGGAGAGGGCCAGGGCTGATAGAAGGGAGTGAAATTTTAGGGAAAGATAATGGTGAAAGAGGTTCCTGAGTCAGGGAAGTATCATCAAAGCATTTTTGCACTAGTTGATTTCCACATTCTTATTTGTTTACTTATTTTTAAAGTTTTATTTATTTAAGCAGTTTCTACACCCAACATGGAGGTTGAAATCACAACCCCAACATCAAGAGCTGCATGGTCTTCCAACAGAATGAGCCACGCGCTCCTGATGTCCCCATTGGTATAATTGAAGACCCAGGTTCAGGGAAGTTAAGTAATTTATCCAAGGTCACATAGTTAGTAATTAGTAGCAGGTCAAGTTTTAAATTCATTTCCACGTAATTTTACAAAACATGGTATTCCTGTCCCTTATCCAAATCCGTAGGTGCCAGGTGTATTTTAAATATTAGAATTTAGAAGGCAAGGCAGTATAATTATATATTTTATGAACAGTCCCAGCAAGGGCCTGGGGCTCCCTGTAATCAAACAGATTCATATTTTGGCAGATCAATGTGAATGCTCACATAAATAGCCTTACAGGTCAGGTCAGGTTTTCCAGCCAAATGACTCAGATCAGTTTAGTTTTGCTACCAAAAAAATTGAGGGCTTTATAGTTGTCTGAATTTGAGGATTTTTGATTTAAGTATTGTTTTCTTGACTACCAGCCTGCCTGAGGGGACTTCTGTATGGGCCCTGGGTTTGCTGACTGATGAGAATGTGTCTCTATCCCAGGCCCTGGGGCAGTCCTGTCAGAACTGGTGCTGAGCAGCAGCGGCTGTGGGTCTCACAGTGGGGGGGATGCAGTACCCGGGCTCAGTGCCGTGCGGAACTCCATACCAAAGGGAGCCTCTGGTGGCTGTGAGTTTCTCCTCCTTGAATCTCCATGAAAGCTGATAGATTGAATCTTTTCAGTGATACCACGCACTCTATTCTATTTGGGAGGTCACTGAAAAATGTAGGACTTATTCCATACAGATTGCCATTGCAGCCAAATTCAACAAAGCATAACTAAATTGAGAGGGATGGATATCTACCATTAATGTGCTAAAGCCGTGTTACCATTAGGTTCCTTGAAAATAGAGGGGGATTATAAGTGAAAGTGACAGTGATTTTCCTCCCCACAAAGGCCAGGCTACTAAGACCAGGAAAAGCTAATATGTACCTGAAATATTTTAAAACTAATATCTAATCATTCCCTCCACATCGTATTTGAAATGTAACTAGTTGATGGCCTTTGTTGCTCTGTGGTCCCATAGCCTCTATTGGTTCTACATATTAATACAGTATAAGCATTAATAATTTCTAAATTGTGATTGAACATAAAGTTAATGTGATGAGGCCATTAAGAATTCATGCCATGGCAGTAGTCTGAAATACATAGGTACATTATGTTGTACCCAAAATAAATTTGACCTTGTGCTTCACATGCATTAATCACTTTCTTCTGGGCACAATAGCAGAACACTAACTGGATATGAATAATGGATGCAAAAATTTTAGATTAATTTTTAGCAATTCAGTCTTTGTATTAACACAAAAATGAAGTCACATTAGGATTCTGGTTCTCTTTCAAGTGTTCCAATTGCCAGATATCTTTAATTTATTAGGCGTAGAGGTTAACATTAACTAGCATTAACTTAAAAACTGCCACAATAAGGATGGACAGTATCCTATAGGTGTATTGTTTTCCCTTATCTCTATAATCAAATTCCCATTGATCAATGTAGATGATAGAAACTGAGTATGCTAGATTCTAACAAAGCACCAAGGATAAAGCAGTAGGTCTATACGAGAGTAGGTGAGAAGGAATTTTTATAAATAAGAATCATCAAAGTTCTACCGAATGATGGAGCTAATCTGATTATGAAGTTTTAAAACCAAATTAAGTTTTTTCCATAAAGTGACTGAAAAGTATATATACTAAGAGTTAGTTCTATCCTCAGGCTGGATAAAGGTCTCTAACCTAAGAATTAGAACCCAAGACACTGGTATTTACCCATTATATTCTATGTTCTAAGACATGGGACATAATTTGAACTTAATTTAACTTTGATGTACTCAAGATTACTAGAGTAATTTTGTTTAATAAACACAGACATTCCCAAATATAGAACCTGATATATCTTAGTATTACATAAAAAACAGTTTACCATCTACTTCAACATTGGAGAATGGGTAAAGAGGGGTAAATATCAATAAATAAATGAAAAATACAAGAGCTAAGTCAGTGTCTATGGTTAAGATATAAGACATCCTTATTTCTCCTGCATTTAGAGAAATAATGTTCAACAGCCAGTTCAGTTATTATTGGGACATTCCTTTTTCTACTAAAGAAGAGTTTGATTATGCAGAAGTGTTCAAAGGATGTTTACACATAAATTATATTTTTCCTTCCTCCCACCTAGATATCTATTTTCAAATTATCTTTAAAGGCTCTTTCGGCTGCATCTTCCTTCTTTATGGGGATTATTTCCGTTAAAATAAAATCAGCATGAAATAAATCTTCAATCATACATAAGTGACTCAAGTTTGTATTTTGCATTAAAATTAGAGCCCAGAGCTAGCTAAGAATTGTTTTATAATTAGGTGATGTGTCAGTTTTCTCAGATACATTTTCCCCTGAGAGAATGTGAGAGAATATTCCCTTAGGATGGTTTTAGTACCATGCTGGGGGCTGCTGTTCATATATGTCTAAATAGAAAGTATTTTTTCTTAATCTTTGTGAAATGAGGGCAGCTTGTATTCAGTGTTGTTTTCATTTTGGGGTTATACATCCATGATTTTTATGACATACTAAATTCAGCACATCAATTAAATATTGATATTTCCTAATCAAGTTATTTAAAAAATAATAAAGAATGTATAACTTCTGGTGAATACACTGTATTTTCCTGGAAGGGACTAGCTGTGGTGATTTACTGTGTAATTTATTGATATCATTAACAGATAAAACACAATTACAATAACCTGATATTGTAGAATGGGAAAATTAATCTAGCCACACAATCTGGCAATCAAGTACAATTAATAAATGGTTATTTTAAATAAAGGTTTTAGGTGGAGAGTATGTTAAATTAGTACTTTGAACATATGCATTGACTGAAGAGTCTTTCTTGAAGAAAGGGCCTTTTTCTCTGAGACTTCAGTCACTCAGTAATCAGTACCTGTGGCCATGGATTCATGAATAGATAACCTTTTTCAAGGGAATGGTCTTATAAGTTATTTAAATGACACTATACATGACACTATGTCACATTTTTATGAGCTCCTGAGTTCTGATATAAAGCTGGCACATTGCAATGAAATAAGAGATTTTCTAAACCTTGTTCAGAATGTCCATATGGGGATGTATGTGATACTTGCCCAGACCTTGACTCCCATGATATAATTATGATAGCAAAATCCTGTAAGTTTATGTTAGGAAAAAAAAGAAAAAGAAAAAAAGGGAGTGACAAGACCACTTTCACTTTTTGTTTTGTTTTGTTTTATTGTTTGAATTTATGCAGTTAACTTACAGTGCAGTATTGGTTTCTGGAGTGGAATTCAGTAATTCATCACTTACATACAATACCCAGCACTCATCACAACAAGTACCCTCCTTAATCTCCATCACCCATCTAGCCCATCCCCTACCCACTTCCATCCATCAACTCTCAGTTTGTTCTCTGTCTCTGAAGAGTCTCTTATGGCTTGCTTCCCTCTCTCCTTTTTTTCTTTTCCCCTTTCCCATAATGTTCATCTGTTTTCTTTCTTAAAATCCATGTATGAGTGAGGTCATATGGTATTTGTCTTTGATTGACTTATTTCACTTAGCATAATACACTCTAGCTCCATCCATGTCATTGCAAATAGAAACTTTCATTCTTTTTGAAGGCTGAGTAATATTCCATTGTATATATACACCACATCTTCTTTATCCATTCATCAGTCGATGGACATTTGGGCTTTCTCCATAGTTTGGCTATTGTTGATAATGCTGCTAGAAACATTGGGGTGCATTTATCCTTTCAAATCTGTATTTTTGAATCCTTTGGTAAATAACTAGTAGTGCAATTCCTGGATCAAAGGGTAGTTCTATTTTTAACATTTTGAAGAACCTCCATACTGTTCTCCAGAATGACTACACCAGCTTGCATTCACACCAAGAGTGCAATATGGTTTCTCTTTTGCTGCATCCTCGCTAATACTATGCTAATTCTTGTGCTGTTAATTTTAGCCATTCTGACAAGTATAAGATGGTATCTCATTGTAGTTTTGATTTGTATTTCCCTCGTGATGAGTGATGTTGAGCATCTCTTCATGTGTCTGTTAGCCATCAGGATGCCTTTCTTTCTTTCTTTTTTTTTTTTTTAAACATCTATTCATGTCTTCTGCCCATTTCTTAACTGGGTTATATGTTTTTTGGGTTCTTTATAGATTTTGGATACCAACCCTTTATTAGATATGTCATTTGCAGATATCTTCTATTCTTAACTGGGTTATAAGGTTTTTGGGTTCTTTATAGATTTTGGATACCAACCCTTTATTAGATATGTCATTTGCAGAAATCTTCTCCTTTTTGTTTTGTTTCCTTTGCTGTGCAGAAGCTTTATATCTTGATGAAATCCCAATAGTTCAAGAACGCTTTCGTTTTCTAGCTAGTTTATTTTCTCTTGCACACCATCGTAATTAGAAAGTTTTAGTAAAATGGACTCCATATTTAAGGACATCAGTCTAGGGTTGCTTCATGCATTTATTTCCACAAAGAACAGATTATTACACTTGTCTCTGGAACAAAATGATTCTGTCACTGAGATGGGGGTTTCTTCTGCAGAGGGTGTGATGCTAACCATTGTAACCTTCCTTTCTCTTGCTTCCGTAGTTAACAGATTTTCCCTTTATCTTTGCACATGTTTCTCCAAGAACAATTTTTGTTTTCTATTTTCAAGGTTTTGAGAGTCTTCATATCATCCCCAACAAATGAATAGCAGAGCTTAGAAGACATCTTCAATGGACTCACAAACTAGTAGCATTATAATTTTGGAAAATAAATCACCTTTACAAAAATAAGATCAAGTACATTCCAGATTCATCCAGATATGAATGGAGTACTAGGTTCAAAAGACTAAACAGGGATGGCTGGTTGGCTCAGGTCATGATCCCATGGTCCTGGGATCAAGGCCCACAGTGTGCTTCCTGCTTCATTGGGGGCTTTGCTTCTCCCTCTCCCTCTGCCTCTGCTCCCCCTGCTTGTGCTTGCTCTCTCTCTGCATCAAATAAATAAATAAATAAACAAACAAACAAATAAATAAATAAATCTCTTTTTTTGCTGATCTAGTCTTTATTTAATTTTTTTAAGTTTTGTCAGTTTTGTTTTGTTTTTGTTGTTGTTTTTAATTTTTAATTTAAAAAAAAAATTCTCAGTGTTCCAAGATTCATTGTTTATGCCCCACACCCAGTGCTCCATGCAATATGTGCCCTCAATACCCACATCAAGGCTCACTCATCCCCCCATCCCCTCCCCTCCAAGACCCTCAGTTTGTTTCTGAGTCCGAAGTCTCTCATGTTTCATTTCTCTCCCCAATTTACTCCACTTCCCATTTCCTTTCCTTCTCCTATTGTCCTCCATGTTACTCCTTATGTTCCACAAGTAACTAAAACCATATAAAACCATATGATACTTGACTTTGTCTGCTTGGCTCATTTCATTGAGCATAAGCTCCTCCAATCCAGTCCATGTTGCTACAGAAGTTGGATACTCATCCTTTCTGATGGAGGCGTAATATTCCATTGTCTATATGGACCATATCTTCTTTATCCATTCATCTGCTGAAGGGCACCTTGGCTCTTTCCACAGTTTGGTGATTGGGGCCATTGCTGCAATGAACATTGGGGTACATATGGCCCTTCTTTTCACTACATCTGTATCTTTGGGGTAAATACCCAGTGGTGCAATTGCAGGGTCATATGGTAGCTCTATTTTTAATTTTTTAAGGAATTCCAAAGTGGCTGCACCAACTTGCAGTCCTACCAACAAGGGTTGTAAGAGGTTTCCCCTTTCTCCACAGCCTCTCTAATACTTGTTGTTTCCTGTCTTGTTAATTTTGGTGATTCTGACTGGTGTAAGGTGGTATCAGTGTGGTTTTGATTTGAATTTCCTTGATAGCTAGTGATGAAAAACATGTTTTCATGTGTCTGCTAGCTATTTGTATGTCTTCTATGGAAAAGTATCTCTTCATGTCTCCTGCCCATTTTTTTATGTGGTGATCTTTATTTTGGTTGTTGAGTTTGAGTAGTTCTTTATAGATCTTGGATATCAGCCCTTTGTCTGTAGTGTCATTTGCAAATATCCTCTCCCATTCTGTGGGTTGCCCCTTTGTTCTGTTGACTGTTTACTTTGCTGTGCAGAAGCTTATAAGTAAATTCTTAAAACAACAACAACAAAAGACTAAGCAAATTGGCAAGTATTTGCCAGCATGGGTCATACACAGTTCTGTAGGGAGAATCAAAGAATCAAAATGTTTATTTGATTTAAGCTTTTCTTTTCTTTTTTTTTTTTCCAAAAATTTTATTTATTTATTTGACAGAGAGAGCGAGATCACAAATGAGAGGGGGAAGCAGGGTCCCCGCAGAGAGAAACGGGGAAGCAGGTTCCCCGTGGAGCAAAGAGCCTGCTATCCCAGGACTCTATCCCAGGACCCTGAGATCATGACCTGAGCCGAAGGCAGAGGCTTAACCCTCTGAGCCACCCAGGCACCCTTGATTTAAGCTTTCAGTTACTGTGTTTAAATAAAAACACTGTCTATAGTCAACTAGAAAGAGATCAGAGGTTGACAAAGTTGGGGGCAGTATTCTTTGGATTATTAAATTGAGAAAAATAGGTCTCTAAGATTCCAACTAAGAATTCCTCCATGAGTTCAGTTATGACAGTCATGCCATGGGTAATAATAACTTTAATCTAGTCTCATTCCCTGTTTTAAATGCCAAACCCAGATCCTTATATTAAAATACTAAGCAGATTGTGATATATTTAAAATACATAAGATTTTAGGTACTTTCTGAGTTCTTTGATGATGATGATCTTACTTCTCACCATCCCTATCAAATAGTGATTAACAGGGTGAGCCTCATTGACACTCAAACATAGAGCAGATATTAATGTTTTCATTCCATACATGCTTTCTAAACACAAACCATTTGCTTAGTTATGTCACAGAAAAAGTTCCCACCCTCAAGGATCTTTCATGATGGAAAGAAAGGTCATATAAATAAATAAAGAGGTATATAATATGTTGGTTGGTGATAAGTTCTATGGAGGGAAATACAGCAGGATGGGGACAGGGAATACTTGCGTAAGGCGGGGGTGGCGAGTGTCTATTTTACATATTGTGGTCAAAAAAGGTCTTATTAATGCAGTGAAATTTGAGCAGAGAGCAGAATGGCTATCTAGGGAAGAGCTATCAGGCAGCAGGAACGAGTGCAAAAATACTGATGTGGGGGCAGCTCGTGATGTTTGAAGCAACAAGTTGGGATGGAGGACTGCAAACAGAGGAAGAAGCATAGGGAATGAGTTCCAAGAGATAGCAGAAAGCCACGTGGCACAGGCCATTTTAAGGACTTAGGAAGTTACTTTAAATGATTTGGTAAACCACTGGAGGACATTGGCCAAATGAATAACCTGATCTAATTTTTGTTTTAGAAAGATCAATTGGATATATATGAAAAGCCTATAGCTAACATCATATGTATTTGTGAAAGACTGAATGCTGTCCCCTTAAGACAGGAATGAGACAAAGATTTCTGGTCTAATTATTTCTATTCAACATTGTACTGGAAGGCCAATATAGGACAATGAGCAAGAAAAAGAAATAAAGGTTCAAGACTGAAAACAAAGAATCAAAATTACTTAGTCTCAAGTGGCATTTTTTTTAAATGGGTAAAATCCTAAGGAACTTAACAAAGAACGGCTAGAATGAATTAAGTGAATTGAGCCCAGCTGTAGTTTACTAGGTTGATAGATGCAAATACATAATATATCTATGTACTCTCAACAGACAATTGAAAAATGAAATTAAAAATAGAATTTATAATATACAAAAACCTTAAACTACTTAAGGATAAATTTGACAAGAGAGTTGCAAACCCCATCCAAAGAAAACTGAGAAATGTGGTTTGAGTGATGATGAAGAAGACTTGACTAAATCGGAGACAAACCGCTTGTTCGTGGATGAGGAGGCCCAACTGAAAGATAACAAGTCTCTGTGAAGTAATAGCCAAAATGGCGAAGTGAGGACTCGGCCTTGGAGAAACAAGCCCCTATTTAGAAAGCCACAGCACTTGGGAAATTTCCCAGAGATTTACAGACACCTGCATGACTAGTCATTAGTCAAAAATTGTTTACTTCCCGGAAGAAAAATAAAAGGCTTACAATTGTTTAGAGAAAGTGATGCATTTTATAAAGCTCTGGCCTTAACACTATCACAATGGTCTGTGCCTAGCACAGCTTAGCTTTTGAAACTCAATCAGCATGTCTGAAGTCAGAACAAAAAATTTTGTCCTATGAAAGCTGCACTTTGGAGAATTCCATATTTAAAAAGGCAATCTGTCCAGAAAAAAAAAAAGCAATTTGCTAGTTTCTCCAAATTATAGTTTTATTAATTTGTGGTCTATTCCTCCCTGGTCTGCAATTTGCTTAGAAGTCTGGGATTCTCAGGCCAGTATTTTATAGAACAGTCAGGTTTTATATATGGCTATTCCACACCTAGTAAATCAGGGGCAATATTAGATAATTTGTGGCTTTTATAGATAGTCATTTGGAGTCATTAGACTCCAGTGGGTTTGAGGTTGGTTAACAATGGCTCCCAGAGGAGTTAGAATTGCTAATACGTGGTTATGTTTTACCTGCTTCTCATTCCTTCTCTGACCCCTCTCTGTTTTAAATTTATATTTTTACCTTCTAGAGCCACTTTTGGGTGAGCTGGATGCCCATGCTTGCTATGGGAGACAGAAAGATAATTTATGTTTAACATACCAACAGCATGATCTTGCTAGTTAATTATTGCTGAAAAAGGACTTCTAATCCTCTTTTCCAAAACTAAAGTTCTTTTGGTCTCCATTCCCTGCCTTTTGACAGGGAAATGAATGGCGATTCCATTTAAAAATGAATATTGTTTTTATATGAATAATGTTACTCTGTCATATTTTTGGGTAATTATTTATCCTGGAATGCATAGGAGGAAATAGCATCACCCCAAGCCTTGCACGCTGAGGTGGCTTAATTGAGACTTTGTTTTGTCAAGGCACAATTCTCATTTTATCTCCCTTTAAAGATTTTCAGGCTAAACCTCTTTTGACATGCTCATTAACAGAGAACTTTTAAACTTCACTCCTTCATTTCTCTTTGTCCTGGAGGAGATTCCGGATCATTTTCTGAGAAGAATCCTGGCTGTGCCAGAGGGTGTTCTCTCTGTTTAGAGCATAGCTGATAAAAGTCAGGCTTTTTGATGTATATCTTTTTTTTTTCCTTCTGAGGAACAGAAAACCACTCAAATTAGCCCAAATGGAAACGGGTTTTATTGGAAAGTAGTAGGGCTTATGTTGGTTTGCCAGGCTTCCAAAAACTGAATGGTTTAAATAACAGGAATTTATGGTCGCCCAGTCTGGAGGCCAGAAGGCTGAGATCCAGGTGTTGGTACAGTTGGTTCCTTCTATAGGCACTGAGGGAGAATCTGTTCCAGAATGTCCACTAGCTTTGGGGGTTTGGCAGGTAAAACATAACCATGCATTAGCAATTCCTGGGGTTACCTCATCCTACTGAGAGGTAAAATTTTATGTTAGCCAGAGTTCTTGAGAACTAGAAACCAAGATAACATTAAATGTGCAAGAATGTTATTAGAGGCAATGTCTTTGTGAAAGGAAATGGGCACGGAGACAGGAGAGGCTGGAGAGACACCAGATAGCAGTGCAAGTCTAAGTGAAGAAGGGATGGAGGGAAGAGTAAAAGCATCCTAGATTGTTGTGTGTCCAGAGAATTTTCTGCAGGGCTCCTCAGGAGCCCTTGGGCCAAAGCTGGCTGATGAAGGAGTCTCATGCCTTTCAGGAACAGGTCTGACTTGTTATGTCTGATATACTCAACCACTGGTGGGAGATATGGACTTCAAAGTGCAGTACCTGGACCCCTTGGTCATTATACTCCTTATAGTAGGAGAGCTACAAGCCTATTTCCTCTCCACTTGAATCTGAGTTGGGCTTTTGGCAGCTTTGAGCAATAGAGTACAGTAGAAGTGACCCTCATCAGTGTTCTAGCCACAGCCAAGAAAAAAAAAAAGTCAGCTTTCACTTCTTTTCTCTGAGAATACGCTCTCTGAGAGCCCTTAGTCACCATGGAAGACTTTTGAGTACCCTAGATGTGCTGGAAAGACTACAAGTAGGTGCTGTGGGTGATATTCCCTGGGGAGGCCAGCTTTCCAGCCCTGCTTGCTGATATTCTTGCACTGTAAGAGAAGGTGTAATGGCCTCTCTGGCACAGCTGAATACTAAACCAATGACCTCAGTCAATGCCATATGGAGCCAGAGAAGCACCCGTGGAATCCTGTCCAGAGCCCTGATTCACAGAGTCATAAAACATAATAAATTGGTTATTGCTTTCAGCTTCTCAGTTTTGGGGATAATTTGTTACACAGCAATAAATAACCAGAACAATAAGTGTCTTAAGGTTATGCCATATCAGATGATTCCATCCAACGTGAAAGCTTCCATTTAGTTGGGCCCTCCTAAAGGAACAAACAGAAGGGGAAAATAGCATGACATTGGGGGAATCAACTTTGAGACCTGAGTTCTGAAGATTGATTTTGTTACCCTTTGGAATTCTAAACTGTCCAGAATATCGTCCTGTTCAACTTGAGAAGACAAAGACAGAGCAGTCATGTTGATGCTACCTGTATACAGGATCCATAGCAAAGAGTTTAAATAGGCTTCTCTTTGTTTTAGGATTCTGGTAATTTAGAAGGATTTGGAGGCAGGGGTTTTAGTGATAATATGTGAGACTAGCAGAGAGTAACTATCTCTCAGTTTAAATTCTCTTCCAGAACACCCCACATCCAGTCAGCGTCACGTGTCCCCATTACCAGGGAAGGATGAGAGCAGGCCCAGGTACTGGGATCCTAGAGCTAAAGAGGAGAAAAAGGTAGAAAAACCAAAGATAGAAAATGGTAAGAGAGCAGATCTTAAAAGTTCTCATCACAGCGGGGAAGAATTGTAGCTATGTGTGGTGATGGCTGCTAACTAGACTTGTGGTGATTATTTTGCAATATATGCAAATATAGAATCATTATGTCGGACACCTAAAAACTAACACAATGTTATATGTCAATTATATCTCAATCATAGTACAAAAAAAAATGACAGGTAAGGAGTGTTAGAAGCAGGGCCTCAGGGATGCCTGGGTGGCTCAGTGAGTTAAATGTCTGCCTTCAGCTCGGGTCATGATCCCAAGGTTCTGGGATTGGAGTCCCATCTTGGGCTCCTTGCTCAGCAGGGAGTCTGCTTCTCCGTCTGCTCCTCTCCCTGCTTATGTTCTCTATTTGACAAATAAATAAAAATCTTAAAAAACAAAACCAAAAACAAAACAGAAAGAAATAGGGTCTCAGATTCAGGAATGCTAATAGTCTTCTGCGAAGGCCGGCCAGAAGTTCAACAGCTGGTTCCTCTGCCAAGATTCCACTTGTAACAATCTGAACTCTAATGCCCTGCCCATTCCTTGCCAT
Organism: Spilogale gracilis; assembly: GCA_004023965.1. NCBI lineage: Eukaryota > Metazoa > Chordata > Mammalia > Carnivora > Mephitidae > Spilogale > Spilogale gracilis. The sequence continues at coordinate 81,032 of PITA01002174.1, read as the reverse complement.
AAATGTGGTGTATGTTAGTGACCCTGGATTTTAGAATACAGTTTCTCATGAAAATGATGGCTGATAAATTAAGAAAAATCATATGGATCACAGGACATTAAGTGTGATGTATAGATGGGCAGGATTTTTATCACCTATCTGGGATCATTAACCTGTGAGCTGCCAGAGATTAATTAAGGCTCGGGGTGCAGGTGGGGATGGCTGCAGAGAGCTACTTGTTGAGTCAAGGGAGGAGAGGAAGAATAGGGAAAGAGCCTGGAGCTTTTCCCCTCTCTTACTATGCTCTCAACTACAATTTTTGTCAGCCATCATGAACACACATCATGAGGGGACAAAATGTTCATGTGTAAGTGGGAAAATATTTATACTTAAAATCATAAAAGGAAGAAAAATCAAGAATTGTAGAAACACAATATTGTAAGTGCCTAAGGTTTTGAAACAATTGTGAACACACATTATGACCAAAAGCTGAGGAAACTTTTGAAAAACTGAAATATGTGAATTATAATTTGCAATTTCACAAAGTTAGAATTAACTAATATCATACAGGTAGAATGTTAAGAGCATTGTAACAAATGGGATGAATGTTCCCAAAGAAAGATTAAGGACAGGCAAAATCAACACATAGAAAGTATTTAATTAAAAAATGATGGAGCATTAGTTTTGACAACAGATGCCACACTCCATCTCTGCTTCTGGCTTTGCGAACAGATGCCCAGTTTCTGTTGAAACAACAAAGGAGAACCTAGTATAATAGTGTGATGTATGGAATTATAGAAGCACCATATTGTACACCTGAAACAATATAACACTGTACATTAATAAACTGGCATTAAAATAAAATCTTAAAAAAGTGATAGAACAAATACAATTTTGAAAAAAATCAAGAGATTTAGAGGAATTCAAAATGAGTACCTAAAGCATAAGAAATTAAATCACAAAACGGGGTCAAATCAGTGTGAACCAGGATACATGGGAATAATGCTGCTTTTTTGAGTCAAAAAATGAAATAGAAGGGTGCCTGGGTGGCTCAGTTGGTTAAGCAACTGCCTTCGGCTCAGGTCATGATCCCAGAGACCTGGGATCGAGCCCCAAATCGGGCTCCCTGCTCTGCAGGAAGCCTGCTTCTCCCTTTCCCACTCCCCCTGCTTGTGTTTTCTTTCTCGCTGTATTTCTCTCTGTCAAATAAATAAGTAAAATCTTAAAAGAAAATGAGATAGAGTTTAAAGACTAGAAAGAAAAAGCACAGGGAATTATTAATCATTTTTGATGAGATACACTAGGTCAGGCAAGTGTGAAGTTTTGGTAGAGATTTGAAGTCGCAAATATATTCTCAAGGCTTACTCCTTTGGCCATGTCTAGGCTATGGTGAGGCCCTGAGCCCAGCAGAGAGCAGCACCCAGCTGGGACAGGCCATGTCCTCTTCAGTTGCCTGTGCCCCGCCCTCTAGGCACACCTGCGAGGCCCAGGGCATCTGCCAGTTGAGGGTCGTGGGCAACATGGTCTGAACTGGGCTCAGTGCCCAGAGCAATTTAGATACTTGGCAGAAACCCGTTTTCTAATTATATGTTAACAAATTACTTCTATATTTTAATTTTTAATCAAACACAGCATTTGTCGCTGGCCTCAAAAAAATACAAATATGTAATTATCACCTTGAAGCTTTTTAAAAATCTGGTACAGGGAGTTTTATTATTTTTAACCTTTATGAGAAAAAACATGCTATTATCTTTTGCCTATTCTTTTCAATAACTTCACTGACAATTGTTTAATTTGTACAAAGTATATCATGTGTGGTCATTTGAGTCCAGCATTTGTCAGTTACACATAGTGACTGTGGACGAATACTTGACTTCTCTTATCTTCAATTTCCTTGACTATAAAGAGATTAGAATTTCGCTCTTAGGCTTAGTGATTAAGCAGAAAATGCACTAAAACCCTTTCCATAATAACTGCACATAGTAAGCAATAAAGGCTATCTATTATTACCACTAATTTATTATCTATGACAACTGTAGACATATTGACACCTTTTCTATATTTAACTTTCCCAACCAGAAATCTAATTCTGTTATGCATTCAAATTCTATTCTGTTATGCATTCAAAATCCCCAAACCCTTATGGCCTAAATTAAATGAATATTCTGGCACTTAAATATATTGACCTCTATTATCAGTGAAATTAATTTTGTTTCTAAATTATTCTAGTCAGGTATCATTTTTATAAAGAGATGCAATTAAGTTTGGTGGATTTATCTTACAGTCTGGAGCCTAGGCTGGATTACTGTCTCTAGAAATAATTTCTTTTTTTTTTCTTTTTTGCTTTCCAGATGCATATTCATGCCATCTGCAAATATAGTTCATTTATATCTTCATTCTTATGTTTGTAATCCCTATTTCCTTTCCTGCTTGAATAGTAATTGCCAATAATACTAATACGTGAATTGCAAGTATTATATTAAGCAGAAGTGCTAAAAGGGAGGCATTCATTGTCATTTTTTTTAAGGGAAGGACTCCAGTAGATTTGTATCAAATATATAAACGCAGGACTTGAAATAGACATACTTGATTGCCAGTTAAGAAATTCCCAATTAGTTAATTGACTTAGTTATTCAACGTAGAATTTAGAACAAATATTAGATTTTGTTAAGTGTGTCCTTGGCATTTACTGAGAAGTTTAGAAGATTTTTTTTTCCACCTTGTTCATATGATGAGTCACATTGGTTATTTTATTTGTTCTGCATCAGTTTAAAATCCTAGGATAAATCACTGGCAGGTTTTTTTTTTTTTTTAAGATTTTATTTATTTATTTGACAGAGAGAAACACAGCTAGAGAGGGAACACAAGCAGGGGGAGTGAGAGGGAGAAACAGGCTTCCCGCCGAGCAGGCAGTCCCATGTGGGGCTCGATCCTGGATCTCCGGGATCATGACCTGAGCCGAAGGCAGTTGCTTAACCAACTGAGCCACCCAGGCGCCCCACTGGCAGTTTTTATAATATTTGGATGCCTGTATATCATTCTGTAATTGCAATTGGCCTAATAAACCTTCTGTGGTATTTCTTTTTTAGGTTTTGGAATCCAAACAGTTTTTGCTTCCCAGAATTGTTTGGGCTATGTTTTAATTTTAAATATTTCTGGACAGTTATTGTTATCTATGTATTATCCTTTGACATTTTTACAAAGTTTTACAATGAATCTATAACAATGGAATGCATACTATGTAATAACTTTTTCTATTTTTGTCTCATTGATTTTATTAATGTGGGTCTCTTAGGAGATGTCCATTTAAATATATTGTTTTTTGTAAATAGTTGTCCATGTTACTTTGCTTTCTTATTGAATGAATGTTATGGTTAGAATATTTGTCATAATTTAAATGATTTTTTTAAAAATAGAGCTTATTAAATATTTTTTTGGAATTGAGCCAGTGGTTGATCACTGATGTAGGTTTTTCTGTTGATTAATGAGTTACCAATGCACAGGACTGGATTGAAAAACCAGACTCACATGAGTCAGAAATTTTACCCACTAAGAGGCAGTCAAAAAGTTCAGATGCAGCAGAGAAAGGTGCTTCCTGCCTTGAATATGTTCCTCTGATCTGGAATAGAGAAGTCTCTGTGTGAGGCTGACAAGGAGAACTTTGCGAGAGTGCCCACTGTGAGAGCGCTTCGGTTATGAAACAGCTGTACTTTATGTTCTGGGAGGCATTGTCCAAGGAGCCACCCCTCTTACATCTTGGATACAATTTGCTAGAGGTGATCTTTAGCCTGGGACTTCCAGTTTAAGGCATTTCAGAAATATGTACTCTCCTTCCTATTCCTAACAAATATTCTAGTCTATTTTCCTGGAGGTCCATTTGACAAGGTGGTCATCTGCCTTTTTCTCTGGGGGTCTCTCCACATCCTGAAGGAAGTGAATGACTCGAAGTCCAGTTGCTTTAACCCCTTCTTCCCAGTTAATTGTTTTTGGAGCTCAATTTTTACTGATTTTTTGTTTCCCCTTTCCCAAGCATGTTTGTTTCTGCTCTTAGTTGCATCATTTCTCTTTCCAACTTTATTTGGTTTAATTTGTTTCTCTCCCAAGTCTTAGGATGGTATCAGTTAACATATATATTCAGAAAAGTATATTTTCTTTTAAACATTATTTTGATAATATGCATTTTTATGTGTTTTCTTTATATTTTTACTGTTCAATTGTTTTTTTCTCTCTTAAATAATATTTGGAAGTAGTAGTTTTAACTTTTTACTAGGTTAACTATGTTTTTGTTTAGTTTTGCTGTGAGTATTGCAAATGTAGCACAAATTTCTGTCTTTTGACATCTTCCAAGTAAATACTTGGACCTCAAAATAGCATATACTTGCAAACACTTTTACAAAGCCCCTAAAATGTGCCAAGTGCTACTAAAATGGAATAAGCATATTTGGATGCCATTTCCTTTCATGTCTTAAGGATTTTACTATTGTGTCCTCTTCCTCTGGCATCGTCATTTTTTTTCTGTTTTACTAGATTATTTTCTTTACTATACCTGAATATCTCCCATCTTGAATAGGACAGAAGGACTCTGGGGACTCAGTATGTGTTCTAATCCCCCAGACTTATGTATCTTTTATCTTACATGGCCAAAAGGACTTTACAGATATGATTAAGCCTTAAAATGGGGAAATTATCCTGAATTATCTTGGTGGGTCCATTGTAATCACAGGGTCCTTACAAGAGGGATACAGGAGGGTCCAAACCTGAGGAGGGGGTCTGATAACAGAGCCAATGATGTGGTGCCATGACCCAAGTAATTCAGGAAGACCCTAGAAACTAGGAAAGGCAAGGAGATAGATTCTTCCATAGATCCTCTAAAAAGAATACATTGCTGCCAACCCATATTATGATCTCTAGAACTGCAGGATAATAAATGTACGTCTTTTTAAGGCACTAAGTTTATGGTAATTTGTTAAGCAGTAATCCCTGAGCGATAGTAGATTAACTGTGGCTTTTGTTGTCTTTCTGTCAATTACAGTTTCATTAGAATGCGTAGGCAGATAAAATGATAATAAACTATCTGTAGTCATGAAGGAATAATACAAGAGCTATGCCCTAACTTTTAAGTTCCTAGTATTTTTGGATTTAGGTGTATCTGACTATAAGCCACAGTTTTTTGAAGTTATTTTTAAATTTAATTAAGACAAATTTTGTTTTATAGGAAAATTTAGTTTCCTTACTTACAGTTAATTTTTTTCCTTCATTCACTTGTATTATTCATTATTCATAATTTGAAATTTAATGATGGCATTCTTTGCTTTCACTTTTCATTTATGAGCTATCTCAATGGACGTTAAATTTTTCAAAACTAGTTTCACACTGATTTGGGAGATTTCAAGATATAGAATATACATCCCTATTTCCAAAATTCCATTTACATTAAATATCATAATTATTTAATTCGCTTTGGTTTCAGTACATCTATTTCATGCATTGTATTCATGATTTCCTTCATTATTCTGCCATTATTCTCTCAAGAAATCCTAAACAGAATTTCCTACTAGTGAATTCCATCACATTTTGCAATGACCTATACTAAATTACCACATCAGTAACGAAGCAACACAATTTCACGCCATTTTCTGAAAAGTTCCTACTCTTGACCTACATCACTCTTTCCAACCTCTGTAAACTTAATATGATAGTGATAATGCTAAAGCTAATGTTTATTGAGTACCATGCACCAGTCAGTGTTTTAAGTACTTTCTTCATTAACTCATTTCACCCCTTCTATAACCACATGAGCAAGTATTACTTTTGTCCCTACTTACAGACAGAAAAATTGAACTGCCAAGAGTTTAAATTGCCTGTGGTATAAAATTTGTATGTGTCGAAGCTGGACTTTGAACCCTGAAATTCTGGAGTCAGAGCCTACACTTGTAAAGCCCACAGTAAAACAGGTCTCTGAAACTTAATAACATATTATTGTGGTTTATTATATAGATTACATATTTTTCAAGTGTTAAAGGAGCATTGAATTACATGAACTCTTAACTATCCGCCCCACCAAAATCAGTACATTTTAAAAGTAGAAAGTGGGGACGCCTGGGTGGCTCAGTCAGTAAGCGGGGTCCGCAGATTGAGTCCCACATTGGGCTCCTTGCTCAGTGGGGAGCCTGCTTCTCCCTCTGCCTGCCACTCTCCCTGCTTGTGCTCTCTCTCTCTCTCTCCCTCTCTCTCTCTCTCTGACAAGTAAATAAATAAATAAAAATTAAAAAAAAAGTAGAAAGTATACAGAGATTGTTATAGTCAATTTGGAATATAATTTATAGTATCTTTCCAAGTTGAAGATGTGTGTAACCCAAATACTGTATAGAAATTCTTCTTCAGGCATGTAAGGAAAGATACACAACACTGTTTATATTTGGAAAAATTGAAGAGAACTTAACTGTCAAAGTATAGAAGAAGAGATGCCGGATCATATATGCAAAATAAAGTTCTAACACAGTTCAAATAAATAACCTATGGTTATTTGAAACCATGAATGGCTCTAAAAATATAAAATTTAAAAAACTAAATAAAATTTATCTAAAAAGAAGCAAAGATAAAAAGGATACAGTATGATACCCTTTATATAAATTCAAAAGGAAATAATATATTTTGTTAGCAGACATAGAATAGATCCAATAAAATTTTTAAAAAAGAAAATCACAAAAATTAAATGTACTATAATGCTTACTTTATAGAAGGTAAGGTCCATATAAGGTATATTCCCTGGTTACCTAAAATAAAACTCACTAATTATTTTAATAAAAATTCCTCAATCACTTAAATATTTAAAACATCCCCACAAATTTCCAGTGGACAAAGAGCAAATAAAAATTTAACAGTTAACAAGGAAAAAAATATATAAGTCATACCAAAGATTATGTGATTTGGCCAGATATATTCAGAAGGCAACACTTGCACATGTTTTGAAGATTGAAAAGAAAAAAAGAAATGAATCAAGCATCCAATTAAGAAAGATAGAAATAAAAGAAAAACAATGAAATTTAAGGAATGCAAGTGAAGGGAGTTTATGTAGAATATTAAAAATTAGGAGCACCTGGATGACTTGGTTGAGCATTGCGCTCTTGATTTCAGCTCAGGTCATGATCGCAGAGTCTAGGGTGTAAGGCCCATGACCAGTTCCCCATAGAGTTGGCCTGAGATCCTCTCCATCTTCCTTTGCCTCTCCTCCCACTAATTCTCTCTCTCTCTCTCTAATAAATAAATCCTAAAAAAAAAAGGTAAAATTAGAAAAGGAATTACAATTAAACTGATAAATATATACGAGAACTACTTTTTAAAAATAAGCCAACCCAATGGAAAATCTAAAAGAGAACATACAAACTCAGTTTGTAATGAGAAGAATTTAACCATAAATGAAGAGAGGACAGAAATCATAAGGGATTTTATGTCTATTAAAGCATACAACTTAAACATTGCACTGACATGAATAATTTTCTAAAGAAAAAGTATTAATATTTACTCAAGATGGAAAACACCTTTCTAATGTAATCGTTAGAGAAGAAATTTTGAAACAGCCAATTATTTAAAAATCTAGGCTCCAGAGTAACAAAGTCTTTGAAAATCATCCATTTAATTTTCAAGGAATATCTCATTTCAAAAACACTCCAGAACCCTGATAACTTGTGTGTGTCGTGTGTTCTTCCTGTGCCCTCAGATTCACCTCTTTCTCCACCTTGCCTTCTGCACCAGACTAATGCATCAAAGGACTCACCAACCTATGCTTTTGGATGAGGTCCTGCCACACGGGAAACCGAGCAGGAGGAAAGCTGTAGGATTTATTCCCTTAGATCCCCTCCGGAGGAGCTTACTGCTCTTGGGGCGTAGGGCTCACCCCCAATGGGGGTCTCATCCCAAACAAAGATCACAGATTTTCTCAAAGTGATTATTTTCAAGTTATGCTCTCATTCTAGATTCTGGTGACTATTCCTTTTTAAGGTGCAGGTGTGTTAGCAGCCCTAAAATAGTGTGATAAACCTTGTGTCTCCCCCTATTTCTGCTCACCGGTCTGTACTGTGTAACTTTATTAATCTGTTTGGAATCATATATATATAGATATATGATACACACACACACATATATGTACACACACACTTTTTTTGAGAGAGAGAGAGAGCACGTGTGCATGAGCAGGGATGTGGGGGCAGAAAGAGAGAGAGAGAGAGAGAATCTTAAGTAGGGTCCAGGCACAGGCCCAATGCAGAGTCCCATCTGTGGCTCAATCCTAGGACCCAGAGATCATGACTTCAGCTGAAATCAAGAGTCAGTAACTTGACCAACTGAGCCACGTAGGGGCCCCTGCATTTTTTTTTTTCAAATATTTTATTTATTTGTCAGAGAGAGACAGAAAGAGAGCACAAGCAGGGGGAGCTGCAGGCAGAGGGAGAAGCAGGCTCCCCACTGAACAAGGGCCCTGATGTGGGGCTGGATTCTAGGACCCTGGGATCATGACCTGACTGAAGACAGCTGCTTTACTGACTGAGTCACCCAGGTGTCCCATGGAATTATGTTAATTTGACCAAATGATATTTGTTTCTTGATGGCACTCAAATACAATAAATAAACCATTTAATAAAGCATCACATATGATACCCAAACCTGAAAACATAGTGCACAAAAGAATTACCAACTAAACTCACTTTTCATTAGAAAGAAAATTCTAAATTAGATGTTAATAAATTCATATACTCCACCATGGTGAAAAACACTTACCATGAATAAACAGTTTGAATTAAACATAAGGATGGTTTGCTATTACTGCATTTACTTCATATCAATAGATTAAATAAGGAAAAATAATCTTGACACTGAAAAAGCATTTAATAAAATCTAATGTATCTTTTATTAAAAATCAATCAATACTTTAAAATATTAATAAAAATTGTCTCAAACTAAAAGCTACATCATTCTTTTATTTTTTTAAAGATTTTATTTATTTATTTGACAGAGAGAAACACAGCTAGAGAGGGGAACACAAGCAGGGGGCGTGAGAGAGGGAGAAGCAGGCTTCCCGCCAAGCAGGGAGCCCGATGTGGGGCTCGATCCCGGGTCTCCAGGATCATGACCCGAGCCAAAGGCAGTCGCTTAACCAACTGAGCCACCCAGGCGCCCCATAAAAGCTACATCATTCTTAATGGTGAAAGATCTTTTCTTAATATTGCATTCTTTTTTGCACTATGTTGTTTAATAGTGTTACAGGAGGTCAATTAATTAGACACGTAACAATAAAAGCTAGAGTGTTTTGAAGGAATGAGACAAATTATGATTATTTGTAGATGATATATTTTTGAATAGATAGGCTAGAATTAAATAATCTGACTAAAGTTACTGGATTTAAGAAAATTATATGAAATTAATAATTATTAACAATGTAACGATCACTTAGATGAAACAACAGGGGAATTTCTTTCACAATTTGAACAGAACAGGTAATAAAATCAGGAATTAACTTGAGAAATGTAAAGAAATATATAAAAAAAGTAACATTTGCCTGCTGCACATGTAAGGATTCTTCAATAGATGGGAAGATATACATATTATAATACTTGAGAAGGCAATATACTATGATAATTAACATCATTGGCTTGGGTTCAAGGTGGCCCAGGCTTGGTTTCTGGCTCCTTAACTTACAAGCTGCTTAAAGTTCAAGAGCTCAGTTTTACTATTTATAAATTAGGAACAAGAATGATACTTCTTAGGGTTCTTGTGAGTATATCAAGTCACAAATTTTTGTGAAGTTCTCAGCACAGTGTCTAGAAAATTCTAAGGGCTTGAAAAGGTCAGAATGACCGAATTTTCTTCAGTCTCAATGATGGGTTTAACAGACTCCCCATTGAATTAAAAAATAAGTTATGAAGGGGGAACTTGACAAAATACTCTGTTGTTAACCTAAAGAAAATAAGTAAGAATGGTCAAAACTTTTTGACCAAGAAGAGTTATATCGATGCCCTAAAGTGACATATTTAAAAATATGTGACAAGGATTTAAGAAAAGGCAAACAGAGAATTGGAAACAGACACATATATATGGGAGGCTTTAATATATCAATTAATGGGATAGGCAAGCATATTCACCCAAATGGCATGGGCACTTTTGGTGGTGGGAAAAAAGGCTTAAATAACAATTTCACACAAATTGGCAAAATAAAATCCACATAGTTAAAATTTTGAAGATGTACCATCACACTATTAAAATCAGGGGAAATGTGTGTAATTTGATTTAAATTTCTTATTGAAGTATACATTGCTATACATTACTAAGTGCACTTTAACTTTATTGATAGATTGTTCAGGTTCTCCATGTGTTAAAGTAACTATTTTTCTAAGAGAAATTTATTTGCTTGGAGACTTCTTGCGATGGCTCCATTTTTCATTTTAAACTTGGACACATGCTACTTCAAATTTTCTACAGTAGCTGCACGGTCACATGCCAAGTCTTTCGTATTTGGTGCTGTTGAATAGTTGCCTCCGTTCTTTCAGGCAGATTATAAGATCCAGACTCGATTTACATTTAACATTAGGACTTAAAAAGTTTGTACTCACACAAAAGGTGAGTTTGGGTTGTCAGAGGATTTCTCTCCTCTCTATATCCCACAGACTTTAAAATTGGATTTTATAACTCTTTACCCCCATTCTGGGAGTAGTCCTCTTAGTTAAAGATGGGGCTTTTCTTTCCCATAAAGGTGCTGTCTCACCAGTACTCAACAAGAGGGTTTTTTTCTCTTTAAGAAAATGACTGCTATTTCCATCTTTCAACCTGCAGAGGCTCTGTAGGTTCACTAGGATCTCTGACAGAGCTTTGTTATGATGATACAGTCCATTTCTCACCCAGAGTGCTCCATTTCACTCTCATTATGGTTTTCTTTTCCTGGCTCTGAGGTGACATTTCATAATCTTTGCCTCTTTAATTCTTAAAGTGGCAGAAACTTGGGACAGCCTGGAGAGTCGCATCTGACACTTTCATTTCCACCAGAAAGGGACTAATGAAGTGCTGGACTGAAAATAGAACTGCAGTGCCTAGAAACAATGAGGCATGGTTCCATTGGGCAAAATCAGGCACTGGTTAAAATCAGGTTTATGCTATGGCACCAGGGTACCTTTTAGTGGTAGGAAAGTTGAAAAGTTGGAATGTCGGAAGAAGGAACGAGGATGATGACATGTCTGGAGAACACAGGACACAAAGCATAGGTGAGGGAACTGGAGAGATACAGCCTAGAAAATGTAAGGCTTTGCTTATGATTATAAGGCAGGGGTATTGTCAAATTCTACATTGAAGAGAACACAGGACTTGAAGTAAGGGATTCTGTAGGGCATTTGCCATTGACTAGCAAGCACTGTGGTCCTGGGGAAAACCCTTAATCTTTCAGGACCTCAGTGTCCTTTGTAAGTTGAGGGTGTTGGATTAGATCACCTCTGTATTTTTGTGATACTCTGCTTTCACTCTCTTTTTTGTAATACTGGAGTTGATCTATGATTTTTCAACATTACTTTTTTACAAATGTGGACCTCTTTCTTCTGAAATAATGTTTATTGGGATTTCCATTATATAAAAACTGTCTGGTTGAATCAGTGACGAAGAGCTACAGACTTTCTTCTACATATGGAGCTAGCTTCTGTCACTCTTCTTGGGAAGCAGCATAGACACTTCCACAGAACCTCTTTATGGAGAACATGGTCTAAAACCACAGAAAAATTGGGTTAAAAATGAACATTGACTTTATAGGCTGAAGTATAGGAATTTGCCAGTTCTGTGCCTCCACAATGGTCAAATACCAGTAACTTCAGGTGGTTCATCCCAGTACAGAGGCTAAGTGGAGTTAGAGCCTTCCCTTTTCTGACCTTAGTATTTGTCCCTTAAATGAATTTAGGATTCAACACTTCCATAGCCGTTTGTTGTAGAAAAATAGAATCCCCAAAACTCCATACTCCTCATTAAAACATCTTACTCCCACTTCAGGTGGGAACAATTCACCGTGTTACAGCAATGAGAAAAATGTATATTATTATAGTTAGTCTGCTCTAATGTTCATTATTATGATAGTTTTCTTTAATTGGCTTATAATAAATTGAGAAATTTTCATAATAGGACATATTTTAAGCCCTTAAGGAAGGTTTTTATAGTTTTCTGAATATAGAAACAGATCTTGATAATATTCACTAGTACTACTAGTACTACTTACTATCTGTATGCATATGTGCATTTTACTTTGCATATAATGTACTTGATTTAACAGTAGGACATTTGCAATTAAGAAATATCCCAAGCGTCTTCAAAACACTGATATTTGTAGCAGTGATTGGTTTCTTTTAAATCTGTTTTAAATGGATTATGAAATGCAAGCCCAACTCCAGAGGATGAAATACCATCTTCTCTCATGAAGAGTACACAGATTGGAACAGTTAATGTTGTTGATGTGACTTCAAACCAACCTTTTGATGAAGAGAAAAATGTTGACAAAAGTTATAATATGCTTAAGTGAAAGTGAACTTCAAATAGAATCTTAATTATTAAAGCAACTGGACTGGAAAAGACTATGATAGCTGAAACAGTAGTTAATTTCTCAGAAAGTAGCATGGAATAAATTTACATTCTCAAGTTAAGCAGGAAAAATAATAGCACAAAATATATGAAGCCCTCTTGGTTTTAACATATTACTCTCTGAGAATGTAGATAGGCAAGCAGGAAGGTGACTTTAATACAGATGCACTTGAGGATTTAATTCATTAACAATCCAAGAAGGAATAATAAATACTTCAAATAAGCAGTGCTTTTCATATCTGCTCACTAATGAAATTTTAATTAACTGTGGAACCAATTATAAGATTTTGTATAAAATGTTGCAAGATTAATTTTTAAAATGGAAATTAAAGCACTCAAGCAGTTTTCCTACTAGGCTTTCTTAAGACTTTCCTTCTCTGTTTTTCTTCAATTTTCTACCATAATAAATATGAAGAATAAATATTTAGGATTTAAAAATCAAACTCATTTTTATTTATATGTTTCATATATATAACCGATTTTTAAAAATTTAATGTTGTGTATTACCTCATTTAGATAAATCATTGGACAGAGAGGGACTTTCTCCTACTTAGTAGGTCCTAGATGAGCTAATTGGTTCCTTCCCATGGTAGACCATGAAGTAGTCAAAAGCCCAGGAAGCAGACATCAGCCTAAAGCATTTTTAAATAAATTTTGTTTTATTCTCTTATCAAAAATATTAAGTAATAAGCAGATAGTGTTTTTAGTGGTTTTTAGCTCTACAGGGGAGAATGTTTACTTTCCTGAAATTATTTCAAATGACTGAACAGAGAAGATATTCCCCCTGTTCTGTCCCAGTAGATCTCCCCCTTCACCCCACTTCTACCACCCATCCTGTCCTATCCTTGTCTAAGAGACAAACTCAAGGTTGCCTGGGTCACTCAGTTGGTTGAGCATCTGACCCTTGACCTTGACTTAGGTCTTGATCTCAGTGTCCTGAGCTCAGATCCTGCTTTGGGCTGCATGCTAGGGGTGGAGACTACTTTAAAAAAAAAAAAAAAGAAGCAACTCAGTGGAATTTATTGGTCGCTACTTACCTGGGAGTGAGGTGACTTTTTTTTTTTACACCTGAAATGATTGGGAGTAATGACCCTCAATTACACTTTTCCTTTTTTTTTTTTTTTTTTTTTTTTTGTGACTTAACGAAGAGGACTTTTGTTCTTTCAGAGAAATGTCATAAAGAAGCAAGTATGCAAAACCTTTTGTGACATAGAGAAAGATACAGAAACTTTGCCAGATGTCACCTGCTTTTTTTAATTCTTTCATTAGCTTTCTGTATCTAGGGGGCTAGAACTAGATGCATAGCCGTGTGATGATAGTCTCTCAACTGGACTATGAGTACCTTTGGGAGTTTGCAAAGACAGGGAATTATTTTCTAGATCCTCAATTTCCATACATATTTGTCTTAAAACATACCTGAAGAGAACTTTTTTGCCTATTCAGGCAAATTCTCTTTTGCCACCTTTCTTTTATAAAAGCTATACCCCTACTGTATGAAACAAAAAGGCATAGCCTTCACACAAACTTTACTATGGTACATTTTGTCAGGTTCTGAATTTAGACGTGTTGTAAAGTGGGATAATGGGAATAACTTTGCTTCTTCTATTGCCTTGAGAGGTATGGAAGAACGCATTTTTCTTGAAAGAGAGTGTCTTGAAACAAGATTTGCCATTTGAAAGTAGCTAATTCTATCAACTGTTTTCAGTAGTCATCCTCAAGCTGGGCCATGAGCTGGAAATAAAGAGCCAAAGAATTAAAAATTGGAGGGTTGATTCTTTTACATGTAACTGGAAATTATTCTGACATTATCAAATTTTCTGGGTTAAAACTGTAAATGTATATTTTATATGATTTCTTTTAGATGAGCTAATTATGTACTAATATAGTTAAACTTATTTTCTCATATAATTTCATAAAGTATTTATTTTTAATGATTTTTGATTTTATGACTTTTTTATAATTTTATGACTTATGACTGATTTCAGTCAGCCTAATCCTTTTTGTCTATAAAATTTTTAATATTTTCTACTTCCTAGTAGCAAAAAGACAACCATATGCTAATTTTTGGACTAAGTAATTTTTAGCAGTACATATCATTTCTTTCATAAAATACGTAAGGAATTTTGATTCTGGATTTATAGTATTTTATACGAAGTTTTTACTTCATTATACACCAAATGCACACATTTATTAAAGGGATACTATACCTGATATCATATTTCTCACTTCATAAATAACTGATAAATTTACACATAACAGACTAGCAAATTAAGAAATAAAAATGGCATAATATCATACTTTCACTTTATTAGAATATGGATAAATTAAATTATATTAGATATGAAAAAATGTAGTCTTAATGACTACTTTTAGCAATCGTTACAAGAGCCTATTCCTAATTTCACAGAATTTTTATATTTCTAAAACTATGTAAAAACACTCTTATTGGAAGTGAAAACTTGAAGTCAGATTTATTTTCCGATCTGGCTGATTGGTTTGACAATGAGGGTTTGTTTTGCTAATTAGGTTGTAAGCTAGCCATTTCCCACTAATTAAAGGAGTTAACTCTGCAGCTTCCAGTCTTGGATAAGATAAAACCATATTGTTGAAAAATATTGTTGCATTAACAATGATGTATTGAATTTAATATTTCATTTTCCCTCTCCCTGCATGAGTATATTGGATTAATAAAATACCTTTCACTGATAGAGTTACAACATAAGCCTAGTCATTGGATGAGTCTTGGTAAAGCCTTATTGCTCCTCTAGGAAATTGAGAGTGTCAGTGCCTCTAATAAAGCCCTAGTAAATAAGTTGGTTTCTAATTCTTTGCTCGTAATACAACAGAAGGCCTACCTGACAAGTTATGAATTGATACAGTATTAAAATATTTTTTGATAATAGAGCATTGTGTGATTTTGCAATAAAATTCAGAAGTACTTAAAGAACAGAGTGATATTGTTCATTATTATAAAAAACTCTTCTCATTCTTATTACTTATTTATCTTATTGTTTGCTCATTGCTTGTATTTATGAAATAAAAATAAAAATAGATTTTATGCTGAACCCTCTCTCTTTCTAACAATAATATTCATTCACAGATATGTAAACTAATTGGAAATAAATTAGCTTGATCCATATCATTATAGGGTGAATTTCTAATAAATTTTATTTTATCTTTAATAATCAATCATTCATTTGTAATATATTTTTTGAATAATTATTATAGAAGAAATGTAAAAAACTTTTAGACTCCATGGGCACAGGAAAAAATTATGTATTTTTGTAGCAAAGATGTATCATACTTTTTAATGTAAAAGACTCAGTAAAAGCCTTTCTAGCATAAAAATATATTACATTAGTATAAAATACGTTGGTGAAATGAAATGCAAAAATTCAAGTAGGTAAAGGAACTATATAAAATTAGCCAAGTGCTTGTTCACTTACCTTTTAGATAAATCCAGTGTATTTAGATTTTGTTGGATACTTTTAAAACTCGGTATGAATATTTTATTTCAAAATGTCAATATTTATAACATGTTTGAAATTACGTGTAACTGTTTAAACTTTTTATGAAAAATCCTAAGTGTACCTTATAAATCCATAGGTGGATGTATAGTTTGCAAAATTCTTTTGAGGATTTTAAAGATTTGTGAGCTGAAGACCTTGTTCTCTTGACGACATGCCCTCTTGATGACAATTTTTAAAGCCTTTTTGTCCATTACAAGATTTCTTCTTCCACTGCTAGTAGCCAAAACTCTTTACCTCCAAGAACCACTGGAGAAAGGCCTTTGTAATTCTCATATTAAGGATCAACTGCTTCGTTTAACATTGAAGGCGCTTCAGGCTACCCTAGCGGATTGCCATCTACCTTGGCCCCAACCACAATCTACCGTCTTGCCACATCAAATTCCCAGGTTCTCTTGGGCAATACCAGGCCCTTTTGCACTCTGGTGCCTTTGTTTATTATGTTTCTTGTGCCTGCAGTCATCTCACTCTCAAAGACAAGAAATCCAGGATGTGTCAGAAGATGGATTTTATGGGCGCCTGGGTGGCTCAGTTGGT
Source organism: Spilogale gracilis (assembly GCA_004023965.1). Taxonomy (NCBI): domain Eukaryota; kingdom Metazoa; phylum Chordata; class Mammalia; order Carnivora; family Mephitidae; genus Spilogale; species Spilogale gracilis. Next base: position 64,389 of record PITA01002174.1, on the reverse strand, counting down.
TAAGCGACTCCCTTCAGCTCAGGTTATGATCCTGGAGATGCAGGATCGAGCCCCGCATCCAGCTGCCTGCTCAGCGGGAAGCCTGCTTCTCCCTCTCTCACTCCCTTTGCTCGTGTTCCCTCTCTTGCTGTGTTTCTCTCTGTCAAATAAATAAAAATCTTAAAAAAAAAAAAAAAAAAAGAAGATGGACTTTATTTAGAAATTGCAAAAGGAAAGGACCCCAGATCTGAGGATCAGGTCTCAGCAGAGTAGTTTTGCCTCAGATTTTAGAGAGAAGAAAAGAGAAGTTATAGGTGGAGTAATTGTATAGTTGGGACTGGTTTTTGAAATAAAAAGGAGCCAGTCAGATGTACAAAGTTTATTTTTTTGTCAACCTAGCTTTGGGGCACAAATAGTTTAGCCAATCACTTATGAGACCAAAAAAAATGAGAGTTTGAGGCTTGGTGTTTGGCCTTGTCATGTGTAAATAAGGGAGTCATCTGAGAATCTTATGGGAGTCAGTAGAAGGAAGAGTGTTTTCTTTTTTAAAGATTTTATCCATTTATTTGACAGAGAGCTTAAGTGGGAGGTGTCAGGAGGTGTGTGGAAGGGTAGAGGGAGAAGCAGACTCCCTGCTGGGCAGGGATCCTGATGCAAGACCCAATCCTGGGACTCCAGGATCATGACCTGAGCTGAAGACAGATGCTCAATGGACTGAGCCACTTGGGCACCCAGGAAGAGTGTTTTCTAAGTCAAGCTGAAAAGACAGTTCTTAGCAGTAAGCCCTTTCCTAGAACACAACAGTGTGGGGGTTTTGGAAAACAAAAGGTTGGGAGGATTAACCATCTTTATTTTCTAGGACCACAGGGTTTAGGTAAAATCTGTATTGTCACCACTTTTGTCTACAAACTCTTGGTAAACCTTTGAGTCTCAATTCCTTCCTTTGTCACATTGTCATAGGTTCCCCAAGAAAGCAAACTGAGACAGAGATTTGGCTGCAGGATGTTTACTGGGAAGTCCTTTTGGAATCACCTCTTGTGGGAAGTAGGTGAGGAAGCAGTTTTGGTTGGAGCAAGGTTCAGCAAAGCAAATTTGGTTCATAGACCGTGTATAAGGATGCAGAGTTGTCCTGAATTACTGCAAGGGGGGGGGGGGGGCGTGTCTCCTAGACATGGAGTCGGTGTTCTAGTTCTGGAGAGGGGGAGGGTGTGCGTGCCCTGTGCCCTGGTTGGAATGGTGGCAGCATCCACTATATAAGTCTTCCTTACCTTCCCCAGGCAAAGCTTGCTACTCTCATCAGTTACTCCCCGTGTGTTGTTTATGATTCTACTTAGTATGTACTTAGTTCTTGATATGCCAGTGTCTTTGACTCAGCCAGGACCTACTCAGAGACAGGAAAAGTGTCCTATTTTTTCTAGTGTTTTTCTTGTGTTTTTTTTGTGTTTTAGTGCCTAACACAGGGCTTGACATGAAGAATGGGCTTACTAAATATAACTGAATGAAGGAATAGTCTTCCTTTTTCTAAGACTGAAAAAATAAAAAATAAGCTGTTCAGGAGATCATAGAATAATTCACTGGGAGGATCTTTGAAAATTCATATTTCTTATAAACTAGACCTTAGTTTATTTTCATGAAGTGGACAGGAATGGATTCTTGACACCTGAATACAGGAAAAGTAGAATGTCCAATTTCAATCATGTAGATGGGGCTGGGAGTAAGTCCTCCTTTGTTTGCATAAGCAGCCCTCTGAGTGCTCCTGACACTGCTTGCCCTGTGTTAGAAAGAGTATATTTCTGCCAGACTTCCATTCAGCCTCACTTGTCTCTACCTTTGAAACACAAAACTCTCCATCTCCTGCCACTCAGAGAAAGCCAACTGAATTCACTTTATCTGGCTCTGAATCAGAAACAGACAAACAAAGGAACAGACAAAACACAAAAACTAAAACCACAAAAAACCCATTGATTCTAGGACAAGGGATTCCAGAATTCAAAACTTTCCTTATACAAAATATTACTTTTTCACTCTTTTTATTGTTTGGGTCTATAGGAACAAAGAGCATAGGTACTCATTTCTCAATAACACTCTGTTAAAGTTATCTCCCAATGGTGGAAAACTTGAGGTTTCATCATTAAATACTAGTAACTATTGCTCTGCATAAGGACACTAATTTTCTGACATGCAGTTATTCCTATTCTCTCAGCATTGCACCATCAAGATTTTGGAGAACAGGGATCATCACTCATGTTATCTTTCTAATTCCACAGTTCCTGGTATAGCAGTGTTTTCAGAACAATTACTTATCGAATAAACTGATGAAAAGTAAATTCTATACATCATAAATCCAATACTATAAAACATTACAATCAATGATCTATGTTTTGTTTCACCAACAGTAGATGAATTCATCTTGGTTTAGAAATTCCCATGTTCTGTTAGACCTTGAAAAGAGTTTACTGTTGGTATCATTTGAAGCTTCTCCAAGGTTGCTTTCCCAGGAGAAGGTTAATAGGATGGGAATGCAGAAGAGGGGAATGGTTTTATTTGCTAGATAGCATACGCGCATTTCCACTCTGGATTTAGATGGATGGCCTTGACAGACAGGTTAGAAGGGAATCTCTTGCATATTACTGACTCCATACATATTTTCTCAACTGTGGTCATTCCAAACACCTTTGGCCTTCAGTGTATAAGAGCCACATTTTAGTAATAGCCTTCAAATGTTATTGTATATATTTTGAGTCTGGCTATAGGGATGCCCATAATATTTTCTACTGCTATGGTAGTAACTGTGGAAATGCACTGTATTCCCCAGAATCACATATCTTGAAGTTGTAAATTGGCTGTCTAATATCAAGTCTTGTGCTCTCTGTTCTTTGTGCCAGAAACTCCAGGGCATCTGGAGAACACATATGATTGTGTGGAAGGGCACCAAGCATCTCCAATACCTATTTGAAAAGTGTCAATTCATTTTGTATTATACTGTCATTTCTCAGAAAAATATCACTAATAATTTTACAGCTAAATTCCTCTGAATGCAACACTCTGCTTAAAGATAAATGGATTTTATCTTTGTGGTTTTGCTTTTTCTGACATACTCATTGAATTATAATAAGTAAAAATTTAAAAGTGAATAGTTCAGCAACTTTTTTCTGCAAATTTTCTTCACCATCAGGAAATAGGTGAGGCAACAAGACAGAAATGAATAATATTGAGAATCAGAATGCACGAAACTGGAGAAGCAGGTAATTTATGTACTCGGCAAAGCAGTTTTATTAAACAGAAATTGTTACAATTTTGTGCAAGTCACAGGAAAACCAGGCTCTATTTTTATGGTCAGACTTTCATAATCTTCCAAGCTGGTAAGAAATACCCTGACTTTCCAATTTACTAATTGGAAGCCTACATCCGGGGCAAGTCCTGGCCCATGTTGCTTTCTTCTGAGCCATGCCTTGGTACCAGGGGCAGCTACGAAGCCAAACTCACCTTTTAGATTTTTTTTTTTTTTTTTAATTTATTTGACAGAGAGAAACACAGGCAGAGAGGGAACACAAGCAGAGGGAGTGAGAGAGGGAGAAGCAGGCTTCCCACCGAGCAGGCAGCCCGATGTGGGGCTCGATCCCCGGTCTCCAGGATCATGACCTGAGCTGAAGGCAGTCGCTTAACCAACTGAGCCACCCAGGCGCCCCCAAACTCACCTTTTAATCACTCTGAGGCAAAACCAGAAATGGACTTCTTTCCCAGTTTTACTTTGTGGTTATCATGAGGAATTCGACTTCAGACGCATGAGGGTTATTGCTGCTTTGGTTCAGAACACAGCCAGGCCCAAGTCTCAGCCTCAGTCTTAATATTGCTCATCTTTTATCGTGACCCGAGCTGGCAATGAAGTGTGGTGCCATCTAACCCCTGGGGGGGTGAGAGGAAGAGGGAAGCTGCAGGAGGATATTTCTTCTTTGGGGAGCTTTCAGTTCTTGCTGCTTCTGAATAAGTGAAACCATTTTTACTTCTGTTTATTTTCTGTTTACTTTCTTCTTTTTTGTGTTTGCAGTTGTTTCTTTATCGTTTATTATTTTTTTTCATTTATTTCCTTGCTTCTTTTCTTTTTTTTTTTTTTCACTTCTTTTAACTTACCCTGGTATCTATTTATATTATTTCCCATTTCTTTTTACCTGCCAGGTGTAGGAAATCTAAAATCTAATATATTCGGTGTGGGTTTTTTTTTAAGTGTATTCCTGAAAAATGTGTATTACTTGTGAGCATCTATTTTCAATTTCTGCATTTGTTATTGTGATAGAAATCACATTGTGTCTTGCTCTTTGGTACCCAGCAGCATGTTTTTAAGATTCACTCATACTGTTCTATGCACATCTGCTGTCTCTTCTAGCTGCCCATGGTCTTTCGCAGTGTGTGGCTACACCTTTATTTTTAATTCATCGGTGGTTCCTTTCAGACAAGGGTAGAATTTTGGAAGGAAGTACACCCAGGAATTGCTAAGTTGTAAGGTATACATATATTTAATTTGACTAAATAATGCCAGATTGCTCTCAAGAACAGCAGCTTTTGCTTAACTGCCCACCAGCATTGCATGAAAAGTCCTACACACACATGCACAGACACATGTCCATACACACATGCGCATGCACATATGTATGCATACACAAATATACATCTTTACCATAACTTCTTTAAACCAGCTTCTAATTTTTACTTTTCTAAATAAGTGTAACATGGTTCTTTATTTTATTTATACTTTTTAAATAAATGTTTTTTTTTAATTTGCATGGTCTTTGATTCTCTCACATGCTGTTTTCATAGGCATTTTGGATTTCCTACTCTGTTTATATACTTTATGACCTGTTTATATACTTTAGCCATTTTTCTGTTAGGATTGCTGTCTTCTTTCAGTCCTCTCTTGTGTCAAACTGTGTGTGTGTGTTATCAGAAGGAAGGTTAATATTTCCTTCTCTCCTCTATAGTTCCCCACTTGAGAGCTGCGTAATTTTATCATTCACCAACCACATGAAGATCATGTTAAAGGGTCTGTTAAAAGTTAAGAGCATTAGTGTTAACTTGATTTAGTAAGAAGTTCTGGGTTATTTACTTTCTTTTTTTTTTTTTTTTTTTAAGATTTTATTTATTTGACAGAGAGAAACACAGCCAGAGAGGGAACACAAGCAGGGGGAGTGAGAGAGGGAGAAGCAGGCTTCCCGCCGAGCAGGGAGCCCGATGTGGGACTCGATCCCGGGTCTCCAGGATCATGACCTGAGCCAAAGGCAGTTGCTCAACCAACTGAGCCACTCAGGCGCCCTATTTACTTTCTTGATACCATCCACTGGTAGGCAGACTGCAATATAAATGGCAATGGAACTGTCTTGGTTAGTACAGGTCCCTTCCAATTATCAGAAGGTAAAGGGGAAATAAAATTGTCCTCTAATCCCTCTTCTGTCAGAATGAATAACTAATCTGACTGCTCCATTGCAATGGAGATGGGACTGTGTCTTGCAGAACATCCTTCCAGAAGTTAGGTGTTGCTTAAAACTCATCATATGGGTCCAGTTTCTCTTATATATTCCTTTTAATTTTTGCCTTGTGAATTTAGGAATAATATGGAAAATAGAACAAAGTATGATTATAAACTGGACCAAGACTATAGTGTTAATTTGAAAAAAGCACACAAACTCTTGGGCCTCATTTCAGTTTCCCAATCTATGAATGAAGAAATAATGCCATATGTTGATTATGTCTTAGTCAAAAACCAAAATTAAAAAAAAAAAAAAACCAAAGAAACTATGAAGTTCTTCATACTATTTTCAAGCTTATTAATGGCTTAAAGAATACTTGAGCATGAATTTTACAAAACAAGGATGGAATCAGTTGTAAGGAATAGCGAAAGAAGTGGAGAATTCTTTATAGAAAAGTAAAACGTATAATGGCTAATAAAAATACATTAACATGGTAGATGTATAACTTTCATTGAGTACTAGTCTTGACATAAGACTAGTGTAATGGACTTTTGTGCCCATGTGTTGTATTTCTACATCAGAATTGTAGAGCTTTTATATATGAATAGAAATTCTTTTCTCTCTGTAGCTGTACATGGACCTTTTATGTGAAATGGTAACTTGACAGCCTACACTTGACTTTCCCAAAATGTGTTGTGTGGGACGTTAATAAGTTTTACTTGAAAGTGGTCTCATGCACAAACATATTTTTTCAACAAATACTTATTCCCTTTCATGTGCCAGGCATTATTTAAGCTCTGAGGCTATTCCAGGAAGCAAGAAAAACAAGATTGCTGCCCTCATAAGTTCGTACTCCAGGATAGAAAATCAGAATTTCTAAAAATTCAAATGGCGCTGAGTGGTCTGAAGGAAATACAGTTGGTGATGTGGAGGATATCATCACAGCGTTGTCTGGTGACAGGTGGTAGCTGTGCTTGTGGTGAGTGTAGCGTGAGGTATATACTTATTGAATCACTCTGTTGTACACTGGAACCTAATGTAACAGTGCATGTCAACTCTACTCCAATTAAAAAAAAAAAAAAGGAAAGAAGATGGTGTTTGAGCTAAGGCTTGAAGGATGAAGAGAAATGTGATAAGAGCTGAAGGGTGTAAGTTTTCAGGCAGAGGAAACGTTAGGTACAAAGGCCCTCATGTAGGAAAAGACTTGGTACAGAAAAGGCCTAGAAGGAAGCCTAAGTGGACACAAGAGTGGTCAGGCAGAAGGACAGTGGTGGTTGATAATTTCGAGACTGAGCCCTGAGCCAGAGGTCCTAAGACCTGATAGGTCAATATACTTAAGATTAGACTTTAAGAACGCTAAACGTGCTGGGATGCTTTGGTAGGTACAGCATTATTATTATCATTTTAAAGCTCATTTTGGCTATTTTTCTGGAATGTATTTAAGAAACTAAGAGTGGAAGCAGAAACATGAGTTAGGAAGACATTGCAGTGCTTCTTCGAGAAAGGATGTGCCTTGGACTGGAGTGATGGCAGCAGTGATGGAGGAAGCAGGAGCAGATATTCTTTTGGAGGTCAAACTCACAGACCTTATAGATAGATTAGATCTGAGTGGTGAGCAGAGAATGGAAGTCACAAATGACTTGCAGATGACACTCAACTGAATATATATATTTTTAGGTGATGTATTATCTCAGAGCCTTTAATGTATTAATGGACTTTGAGAATCCAAGTAGAGGCACACATAGCATTTTTGAACTTGTTTGTCCATGGAATCCCAGACAGTTCTCTTTAAACCTTAGGACATCTTCTGTGCTCTTTTGCACTTGCATTCTCAAGTTGACATTTACTTTTTGATGCTTTGGAAATTAAAATTTTTAGGGGAAATCTGTCTATTTAAAGGGAATAATAATGGAATTGTTGAATCATTACACTGTATGCATGAACCTAATAGAATACTGTGTGTTAATTATACTTGAATTGAAAAGAAAAAAGGTAATAAAATAAATAGTAAAAGAAAAAAAGGAGAAAGTAAATAGTAGTACAGCTTGTTTTCTTCCTTCAATGTAGTTGTCCATTTAACCATTCATTTATGTATTCAACAAATATCTACTAAACACTAATTATGTTCAGACTCAGTAATGGGATCACCAAAGTAAATAAGATAGAATTCTTTTTCTCAAGGCATATTGATAAAGAACCATTTTTTGAAAATTAATTTAAAAGAAGGTATTGAGTAATAAGATAAAAGGGAAGCAGAGTTATCATACTGAAAATATTTTGCAAAAGAATTTTGGGAACAAGTTAAATAGATTTGTAGTAACATAAGGGAGGGTCTTGGGACTGCAGTCCCTTAGGAGGAAGCTGGAACTCATGAATGGGTGGGTTAGTGGCAAGGTCAGATTGTTCTGCCAGGTTTTGAAGGGTTTGAAGTGAGGTATTCTTGGGTAAAACAAATACAGTGAGACTTCAACGTTGGCAAGTGGGTTACAAGTTTATCTTGGCTCAACCTAAGTAAGTTAATTCAGGTTAACTCAAATTTTCCATAAATTCCCCATAAGTACATGTGTGCTGGGACTCAATTTAGTTCCAACAAAATGTGCTGAATGGTACTATACAACTATAAAAAACCACTGTCACCAAATTTTCCTCTCCTGTTTCTTGGGGTCTTGCCATTTGAGATCAGGCTACTCGTCAAGTATTTCTGGAAATCTGAAGAATCAGTTTGACATATGATTGCCAGGTAGACAGAGCTAATTTAATTCCAGACAAATACTATAGGCCCTTCTTAAACTCTAGGTGTTATGCTATGATAATAGTTTTGCAAAAGAGCCCTGATTATCCTTTATTTTCATAAATTTTTATAAATTTTACAAATCCCATTTTTAAAAATAACTCCACAAGTATTTGAGCGATTGGATGGAAGGTTGTTTATCTATGAATGAGGTGTAGAAAGAAGTACTGAAGTGAATCTGAGAGATACTCATTAAAAATCGTTGTGATACTGTTCAGGTTTCTTTGGTAAAGAAAGCACATTTAATGTTTATGGAATTTTCCCTTTATTCAGTCTCATGTTATGACTGCCTCTGAACTGAGGGCTGCATTTGCATGCATTAGGGTCACAGATCACATTCCTAAGGAATGAAAAAAATAAATCTGTCCAATTAGTAAATCCTATTCCACCATAAATTTCTTTTTATTTGTATGAGTTTGGAACATGGGGGCTTGCTTGTAAAGTGAGGGCACTTTATATATCCTAAAATAAGAATAGAAGGTGACTACGGAGACAAGAAGAGTATGATAAGCATTATATTTATGCAATAAAATTGATTCAGGAAAGCTGTTGCATTTATAACCTAGAAGAGGTTGTCCTTTTCAAGGCAGTTAAAATGGACTAAAATATTCAGAAAAATTACTTGAAATCCTTTCAAAAACATCTTTTATGTAGCTCTATAAAATATATTTATTTATTTAAGTTAATGGCATTTCTAAATGAACAAAAGGACAAAATATACTTAGTAAATGCCGGATGTTCATCTTACTAAAATAAAAGCCCTGTAAGGTGTCAGAAAGCACATTCACCTAAGTGAATATATGTCTGGTATCCTCCTAAATCTACCTTTTTTCCTTTCCCATCCTACTATTGGCCTTGGGAGGCTGATGTATATGGACCGTATTAGCAGAGTCCCTTGCCCTCTGGCTTTTGATTGGTTTTGCCAACGGGGAGCTCCGACAGAAGATGGAGAGAAAAAGGAGACAACTTATGTCCTTCCTCTCCTCCTGAGGGGTCTCTTCCTGAGAGATCTCTTTCTGAGGGGCTTCCTCACACTGGCAGTGTCCCTTCACAGATGGTTATAGCTCTTCTTCTTGGGGCCTATTATATTGACTCCTCCCTCCAGGTTCTAGTGGTCACTCCCTAACCTTGACCTAAATATGTGAATGGCCTTAATGTTACTTGACTCTCCTCTGTTATGGATAATCTCTTTATTATATTTTCTTTGAACAATCCAGTTTGCACTTGTCATCTGTCTTCTGTTGGGGCACGAACTGATTAAATTTGGAAGACAAATCTTATCCCTGGAGCTTCCTTAAGGTATCCATGGCCACATGGCATATAATAAAACATCAAGAATGAATTATCAGGGAAATATAGTGTGGGAATTGTGTTCTTATCATGTGCCTGACACTATGAAAAATTTTTAAAATGCAAAGCTAGATTTTTCAATTCGGAGGCATTGCATTTGTAAATTACAATTCCTGAAAGATGGAGAATTTGGGTGGTTGATGCTCTCAAGAACTTTCTCTTATCTTTGGGAAATGCTGGTTGTGAAGTTCTGGCCAACCTGAGAGACTGATGGAAGCTTTCTTCTCTTGGACATTTATTTATTCATCAATTATTTATTGCTTACACAGTATATGTAAAACATTATGCTAAGTATGCATTCAACCATCACTTAACAAATGGAACAATAGAAGTCAAAAGAAGTCATATATTTTAACCTTATCTACAGAAGCAGTAAGTGGTAGAATCAAGACTTGAACTTAGATATTCTGACTCAAAGTTTCACAGATTTACACTACATTGTGTATTGAAGAAACAAAGATTTCCCCTTCAGTCTATTAAGAGAAACAGGACAAATACACATATCTAATATTCAAATTAGAGTTGACAAGTACCAAGGTAGAATTAGAAAAAATGTGTTCACATTTAGGAAATGTAGAGAGCACTTCTGGTGAAGCTTCTAAAAAAGGGTTCTTTGAAGAAGTGGTTAAGTCCAGTTTAGTCATGTGGAAGAGGAAGATCATGAGAAACATGGAACTCTAAGCCAGAAAATTTGAAATATATCCCCTAGTTAATAGGTATCTTTTAATAGTGTTTGATCAAGATTGTGAGTAACAGCAGTGAGTAATCAGTTGAGGTTTATGAAAATTAATTTGGCAGAACTTCATAGAATAGATTGGAGTTTAAAAAAAGAAAAGAGAAGGCAGACCTGTTAGAAAACTTGAGAAGTGAGAAGTAACAAAGATTATTGATAAGGTGAGAGAGGGAATAAATAAGAAAAGTACTAGCAGGGACAAAAATAAAAAGATTTAATGATTATTTTAATTTTAGAAAATAGGAAAGAAGTTAAGGATGCCTGAAATTTTGACCTTGGGTTAATGGCAAGATAGTGCTTCTAAGAGCAGAAAAAAAAGAAAGTAATTTGTTTGAGGGAAAGAGGAGCATTAAGGAATAAAAGCTTAGCTCTGAAAACATTGATTTTAATACTATAAGGTAGGACTTGTAGGTAATATTGGAAAATGAAGCCCAAAGTCAATTTTATTAGAATCATCTGTATGATTACTTAGTAGATGTCTTGTTTTCATTTATTGAGCCTAGGCAAACTGGAGTTTGATGGATGTGGGAGGGGAAAAGGCAGGGAGAATGGATAGAGGAGGAGCAGTGCCAACATAGAATATTCTTGGAGTTCAGAGTTGAACTGGTAGATGTATTTATGCAAAGCCATTCTAGCCTAGTGTTGTCAAGGTTGGCTCTTAGAAGGGATACAGTGCTTAGTGACAAAAATAAGCAACAAATTTCAAAGCCAAGAGGGAAGAGAAAAAGATACACATGCTATTAAAAATAGTGTTTTGAAGATCTACATGTAATAGGCCATGGGTTGTGAGTATTGGAGTTTTTTCCAGTCCTGTTGTATCTGATGAATATGTGATGAATACTGTGAATAATGGGGAGGTTTCTGAAGACCTGGGTGATTGAGGGTGATAATGTAAAAAGAAGAGGATAGAAAACAAAACTTGGAGAATGCCTGTGTTTGAATGTAGTGTACAGTGGAGGAGGAGAAATGAAAGGATTAGAGGCGGGAGAGACTAAGATGTGGTTATAACCGAGGAATGAAACATTTTTCAGGATAAAGAAATAGTTATGCTCCCATGATGATAATCAACAAAAGGCAATTGGAATCAACAATTATGATACTGAAAGCTTTTGAGAATGGTTTTTCCTTAGACTATTAGACTGGGAGACAGAAGGTGCAGAGTTAAGGCAGAATGATATGATATAAAGAGCAGGAGTTTTGAAGTGTAAAACACCTGATTTGGAATCCCAGTTCTGTCCCTTACCAGCTGTGTCAGTTTGGCAAAGCTACCTAAGAAAATCCTTCATTTTCTAAGCTGTAAAAAATAATTCCCAGTTGTATGATTCTTATAAGGAATCAATGAGGCAGATGAAATTGCTGGTAGAGTGCCTAGAATATAGCAGTCTCTTAATTAAATCCATTTCTTAAGTGGTAAGCATGCAGAAAAAATTAAGAATAGGATAATCTTTTGAAAAGTTTCATGGTGAAAGGACCTGAAAAACTTATAGGGAAAGTTTTTAGGCTAGTTGGAACTGAGTATGCTTGCTAGTGGAGGAGAGAAGCCATGATGGGATGGGGAGGGGGGGAACTAAGGACCAAAATGGTAACTGAAGAATCAAGAGCCTAGATGACAAAAGATCAAAGATTCAGGATCAAGTCCACAGGAGGAAGAGTTAGTCATAGAAAGGAACATATACTTCTTTGGAGACTATTTGGAAGGAGAAGAAAATAAATATATTTTTAAGTGTAGAGAAAGGAAGTTGTAGAAACTCTTTTTGAGAGCATGTGTCTTCTTAGTAAAAGGACAGAATCATTTACTAAATGAAGGAATGATGAAGTAGAGCTTAAGTAGAGTAGAGAAATTCAAAAGCTGATTTATCAAGAAAAAGGCTGCTTTTCAGTAGAAAAGGCTAAGTTGACTGCTAATCTGGAGGGAGATCAGTGACTGATGTGGAGTGAGATAGGTTTCGCTACAATAGAGGAAGCAGTAGACTGGGAACCCTTCTTTAACAATAGTAGCATATCCTATAAAGCTGCTAAAATGATCCAATTAAGAGTCAGAATCGGAGATGTGACATGATGCAGAGATTGAGGAGAAGGTGAGATAAATCAAAAATTGGTTGAGTGGCAGTGACCTGAAAGTACTTTTTACCTTGATTCACTAAAATCTAATCAACTATGAGACCTTCATAAATAGCAGAACCCAGTGGGAATTCTATTTGATTACTGAAGATCTGAATAGTAAGTAGAATGGATTAGTTGGGTTTTGTGTACTGTCATCAGAGTTCCAACAAAATAGGAAAACTGAAGCCAGCTTTAGCCTCAAGGCAAGCCTAAGGGTAGGGCAGGTCCCAGAATGCAGGGACTCAGTCTGCCAGGGTGGGGCAGTCGTGGGGGGGTACAGGTGGTGTTGAAGGATCTATGCTCCTCCTGAATCTCTGCTTGAGTAGAACATGATGTAGCTGATATATCCTTGGGTAGCCCGCTGGACCAGACCCCCCAAGAGGAAGGTCAAAAATCTTTGACAGAAGATCATGTGAAATAGAAAGAAATATAGGATATTTGAGCAACTCGATTTTCTTAAACTTGTTGGAGAAGAAATCTCTGTCTGGAGCCGGAAAAGAGCAAAAGTTTTCATCAAAGTAGTAGGCATCCAATGGTTGGTTGCTTCAGAATGCAATCCATTGCCTTAGAAGGAAGGGTCTCAACATCAGCTTGGGGAAGTCTGTAAAGGAATACACAGTTCCTAAAGTGACAGCAGGCATTGATGATTTACAAAATCTTAAGGTCAACTAAACCTACCATGTTCCATGTTTTTGTACATTCATTCATTCATTCATTCAGTACCTACCAAATAATAGATGGTAATAGACTATATCCTTGAGATAGACAGGGTCCTAGTTCTTATGGAGTTTACATTCCAGTGGGGAGTGGCTTGGGGAGGAGAAAACATTGGAATATTAAAAATGATGCACTGAGCCCTCAGGATCTGAAGCATTTTTTGGTTTATGTGTATATGCCTGGGCATGTGTGTCTATATGCATATTGCTAGAGTAAGTTTGTGTGTGTGTGTGTGTGTGTGTGTGTGTGTGTGTGTGTGTGCGCGCGCGCGCGCGCACCCGTTTTTCTTTCTGTGATAAAGGTACAGAGAGGAGATTTGTAGATTTTTCTGGCTATGCCAGCTCCATACAAAGAAAATAACTACCAAATAAAATCAGTGTGGTAAAGTTTTTGATATAATATAGCATAAGTTAGTGAGCATCTTTTTGTTTTATATTCTTTTAAGATTTCTTGCCTAGCAAGGAAAACATTTGATATTCAATATTGCCAAGATTACTGTGGTGAGCTAGATACTCTCTTATGCTATTGATGGGATTATAAATTGCTAAATCTTTCTGGAAAGCAACTTGGTAATATGTATTAAAATCATTAAGGGGTTTGTATCTTTTCATTATGCAATGTTAGGGAATTTATCTTAAGGGAAATAATCTACAATGTGGGCAAAGCTTTATGCAGAGAAATATTCACTATAGCCCAATTAATAACAGAAATAAAATGCTAAAAATTTAAATTATGTATGAATAGAGAAATAGTTTTCTTGTTATGGTGCACAAACAGTATGAGTATCATGCAAATAATTAAAATTATGTGCTTACGAATTTTAATGACACAGGACCATATTTATGATATAGGAGGTTGTGTAAAAAGAACAGGATAAAAATTAATATATGTTGTAAATTCTTAATATTTAAAACAATTCCATAAACTTGAATGGGAAAAAAATAGGACCAAATGCTTTATACCTCAAGCATTTTCTATGATTTGTACATGTGACTTTTTATATCCAGATATATCAATAAATATTATTTTAAAAACCCCATGTTTCAGTGGGAGCTAAATGCTTCTGTGATAGTTCCATAAACCATTGAGTCCTATTCTGGAATGTTCTGGCAAATTAAAACTTACATATATAACCATAATATCAATTCAAATTTTTGCTAAATAATTTGTCAGATGGGTATAGTTTAGTACAATGAGAGCAAATGTCTTTGCTACTTTTCTTTAGAAAGTTTTCCCTTAACATTTTAACATAACAGATGAAGGCATATCCTTGGTCTGGCCATAGTGAATCCTGTGAAGTAGTAGACATGACCTTCATTTGGCAATAGTTTTATAAGGAATGATTTTAATTAAGTAAATAGAAAACATAAAATGTGTCATTTTATGATTGGACCAATATTTTTTAAAATGTGGTCCTGTGATCCCTTGCAACAGAGTCATCTCTGATAATTGTTTAAAATGTAGATTTCTTGGGCACCTGGGTGGCTCAGTGGGTTAAAGCCTCTGCCTTCAGCTCAGGTCATGATCTCAGGGTCTTGGGATTGAGGCTCGCATTGGGTTCTCTGCTCCACAGGGAGCCTGCTTCCTCCTCTCTCTCTGCCTGCCTCTCTGCCTACTTGTGATCTGTCAAATAAATAAATAAAATCTTTAAAAAAAAATAGATTTCTTAACCTACTAAATCAGAATCTGAAGACGGGTACTGGGAAATCGTATTTTTAAAGATACACCCTAAGTAGTTCTCCTGAGATTCTCTAAGAGTCACCAGTTGAGGTAGAAAGGTTTGAGACTTAGGAATTCTAATCTGCTCCAGTGTTTCCCGTAGAATGAGATCTTTTCTCAACAGCACAAATCCAAAATACAGAGTATGTTGAATTAGGGCATGGGGCTTTCTACTGCTCTACTGCAATATTATCGTAGAGGTTTAGATTTAGATTTGAGACCAGAGGCAAATGGTCAGTAACCTTGCTGGAAAGAGTGATACAGCGACTGAATAGGTAATTTATCTTGCTAAAAACCAGCAGTTCCAAGTTCCAGTTCCTATGGAAGTGTTCTGTGGGTGCAATGCTTGCCTAAATCATTGAAGACTTCACAAATGAAACCAGCCTCCATGGAGAGTGGTCACACTCTAGAAGTTAAAAGCAGGGACAGACACACTTGTCACTTACTATATGCCTGGATGAATTAAACAACTTGAAATCTTAGATTCTTCTCACATAAAATGGAGTTACTACTAGTGCCAACCTAATCATGAAAAATGGTGTGCAAATCATTGAGCACAGGGCCTGGCATGAAATAAGCACTTATAAATGCTTATGGTGATGTCTTCACAAGAATCTGACCAATAATAAGCTTGAGAGGTCTGGCTTTTTGAGTTGATTTTTCAAAGATCATGTTAGTTATCAGAAAACCTCAGGGATTTGAGTCATCCCACTTCTTGGAGGGCATGGGCAGGCATGGGGACAGTGGATCCAAGTTTACTAGTAGTCCTTCATCTGAGGTAGATTTTTGATATCTGTTGGTTTCATGGAATATCCAACACTAATGTCACTTGTTGAAAGCTACTCTCTCCGAGTTGGTGTAGGACTGAACCGAATTATGTAAGGTATCACTTGTAGACTGACTTTCATTTACATACTTTCTCTAGTTACAAAGAAAGTCAAAGGTTATTCCTACACCACATACACACACACACACACACACACACACACACACACACACACATGTCTTAAACCCTGGCCACCTTTATAATACTTCTGGGTGCTACATTCTATGGAGCTCTTTCAGGTTCTAACAAATGTCTCCGGCTTTATGATGGTTGCTACCATGAAACACATTTACATCACCCTTTTCTTGTCTTATTGGTTAATATTCCCTGAGTCAAATTATCTGCTACATTTTTACATCATTTAAACTTGAATTTGTCAGGTGATAAGCATCACTAGTGGCTTCTCAACTTTAGGAAAATACCAACACCCCTCCCGGAAACACAACTAAATCAGGCAGAGACAATTACCAGGAGCAATCGTTTATATTATCCAGTTGCATAACACACTTCTTGAATAAATGACATATCCCAGTTTAGGATACATCACCAGATTCAAGTCAGAGAGTATCCTTTGCCAGTCAATAAGAGTGCGGGTCACTGGAAGATCTCTTCGTAGAATTTTTCTCAGGGCTTCATTTGATAACTCCTGTAATTCTTCTAAGACTGCAGCTTGAAATATATTCTCTTGCTCTTCCACAAGCCTTGCAAAACTTAAAGCCAGTTGAGCTTGGTTAACTACTTCCAAGCTTTCTTTCAGGTCCTTGGAGATTTCAATATGAAGGTTGACAGCCCTGAAGAAGTGAGCTTGCACAAAAATTCTTCCTGTTACTTGGGTTAGAAATGGATTTATTTGGAAAATCCACTTCGATTTCCAAAGGCCGTTCCAGCAATCTCTTGTTTCATAGCTGTGATCCTCAATACAAGCAATCAAGAACTCCTTGTTTTTCACACTTTTTCTCATCACGTTGCAATTCCCTGTTGGATAGTGATCGTTCACATACAGTTTTAAGGCACACAAAACAACATTTCTCAGGTATTCTGTCTCATTCCGAATGATACCGTGACTTTGGATGTCTTTTAGCTGGTTTTGAAGCAGGTCGAATTTGAAAGAAAGTTTGCTTTGATAGTCAAAAAATCGGAAGTCGCCCACTACGTTGTGGTGAGACAAGAGTACTGGATTTCCATCGATGCAGAGTGGAACAGAATATTTTTGGCAGTGTTGGTGGCCTGCACACTCACCTTGATGGTGCATAAGTTTTTCATCACGGATAAGCAGACAGAGATCATCAAAGGCATTAACAAATTCCCCTGGAGGAGCCTGTATTAACAGTCTGCGA
Organism: Spilogale gracilis; assembly: GCA_004023965.1. Lineage (NCBI taxonomy): Eukaryota > Metazoa > Chordata > Mammalia > Carnivora > Mephitidae > Spilogale > Spilogale gracilis. The sequence goes on along the minus strand of PITA01002174.1, from coordinate 47,372 downwards.
ATTACTCTTTCTTTCTCTTTCCTACTCAGCGTGCTACGTGACATGTTTGGTTGGAGCAGAAGCAAAGCTTCTGAAATAAAGAGTATTCAGAGGTTGAGAAAACATTCCATGAGACACCTTTCCCATCAAGGTGTTAAACATTCAAGCTTAAGATTACTATGTCTCACCATGAAAGCAGGCTGTCTGGCAAGCTCTGAGTCTCCTGATGAAGTCATAAAGAAGCTTTCTCTATGACGCGTGGAACTTTTGATGATATCACAATGGGCGTTCAGACCCAAAGAGAAACATGACAGTCACCTGACAGCGTGGTACCCAGCCAACCAGCTGTACATATTTTGAAGATTTTAAGAACTTAACCTCCTGAACAGCCTTCTTCAAAAGTGGTGTGTCTCTGTGTGCATTATATGTTGGCAGGGATGTAGAGGAACAGCCCAGAGTTGCTAGACAGTGTTTGGCCACCCTTTGCACCTTTGGGGACCACAGTGGCATTGATTTATCCTCAGTCCCTCAGAATAGTTGCCCCAAACCCACTGGAAGCACATTATGCTGAAAAGTTTCAGGCGGGTCGACAAAATAGTAAAAATAAAAACAAGATGTGAAGGCAGTTGATAGAAAGATGCCAAAGAGCACAGGGTGCCGTGTTTATAAACACTGAGGGTTTGAAGATGCTCAAAATGTAACAAGAAGTCAGAAACTTTCAAGGGCAGTGAAGTGCAGGGAGCACACGTTCCATGTGCTTTCTGTGGGATTGAAGCTATCTCCATAAACAAGGGCACAAACCACTCTGTTTTCTGCTTTCTCTCTAGAAAAGGGGCAGACGCAACAGCTGATGAACATCAAGAAATCCCTTTACTACAAAAGGGCAGAGTTAACTATATTTGGAACCTGTGACAACACGTAATGGGGAGAGACTTCTAAGCGAGGAGAAACGAAACAACAGGTCATGAAAACATGGAGAACAAATATCCGCTCAGAAGTCATTTCTGTTCCTCTTTTCTTTCTCTTTATTTAATCCCTTTACTTGGCTCTCTTCTCACTCTTTTCGAAGAGTCCTGAAGTTAAGCCTCTCTCATTTAGGTATAAACTGCTTCCTTCCATCCATCCTAAGCTTTTCTGAACTTCCCTAGCTTCCTCTCTTCTACTTATAAGAACATGAGCTTTGCCATATTAAGTCATAGTCATTACATTTAAAGGCTTTCATTAGTGGATTTTTGAACATATTTTACTGATATCTTTTATGATTTTTAAATGTCATATTAATTCTTAACCTTAGTTTTTCAAATTGAAGTGCCCTGATTTTTATAGTTTATCTATGTAGGATAAGTAAACTTGTTTTAGTTTTCACATTCATACCAAATATACACACTCAGCATGGCATTTTTAACTTTTTTTGATGGTACTTAAAATGTTTGTGTGTGTGTGTGTGTAGCTGGACAGTTAACTAATGTTAATTAATATCAGACTGGTGACTATGTATTGAACACTCAGTAGCAAAACTGTGTTCAATAATATGTTAAGAACTCAGTTAAGGCCCCCCACTTTCCCAAGTATTAATTTGTCCATTTTTCAGACAAGGGAAGTGAAGCTGAGAGACAGGTCAAGTGACAGGAAGATCTTGAAGCCCAGCTGTCCCCCAAGTCCCTGTCTTCAGGAAACAGACTGTATTTCCCCAATAATAATTTGATTTCTCAAATGTTGATTTTTATTCTTTATCTATAATTTTTATTGTGTTATATATGCCTTTCATATTTTCACTACAGAATAGTATCTACATAGTGTTGTTTTAAATATTATTTATCATAGAATTATCTTGTCACTTAAGCACAAAATAGACTATCCCTTCAAAATAAAAATGTTAAACTGAAGAGAAATGAAATACTTCTTTAGGCATTTTAAGTGCTTAATGATTTTCTGTGAGAATTTCCTTAACTTCTTTTTTTGTGCTTCATAAATGGTTTTTGTCAATGATTCGGGATGAATTTAGAGGTGGAAAAATTAATGTAGAAAAAACTTACAAAGTACTTGAAAAATTAAATATTCCGTGCAATTACATTCATCTGAAGTCTATTTTCAAGGTGAGATGATATCCACTCCCTGTCTACCCCACCCTAGGAAGGGCTTGATTCCATACAGAGAAATGACAATAGCTACTTGGATGCGTTCTGCTGAAAATACATATGAAAAATTAGTCTCTCAAGGATTAAAACAAAATTAATTATGCTAAATATATTTCTAATCAAGAAGAAAAGAATTTAGGTAGGTGGCAAAATGAGTTATTGATGAAATTTGAAATAATACCAGATTATTAATTTAGCACTATTAGCTGAATATAGGAATGTTCACATAAGATGAGGACAGGTCATATGATTACATCAAAATCATGTAGCTGATGAAAGGGTGAATGGATTTGATCTTAATAATTTATAGGAGGAATAAGTAATCTTGAGAAAAATGGGCTTTTATTCACATCAAAGTGCAAAATCATACCCAAAGTTCTCTTTGTTTGAAGAACCAGTAGAGAGGGAACATGACTCAATTCTTCCACTAGAGGATGGAGAAAAGGATCATAAATACCAGAGAAAAAGTCAAGCTTTTCATTAGGAAGTTTTACATTAGGAAGGTGGCAAATTTCTTGGTGAATTAGGCAAGAATACTAGATTGGCCAATCCAGATAGTAAGAAAGATAGAAATCCTAAATCTGATAGTGTTTTTTGAAAGTGACTACCCAGATAACAATCTATGTTGAAATGTCACCATTATTGCAAACTGTGAAGCTTGTGTTATCTACCTGCAAGCTAACCAGTTAGCCTGAGATAATTTCATGGATGGTGGCAGAAGCAGGTTTCTGGTTCAAGGAAAATAGCTTGTTACTCACAAAAATAGGAATTGAAAGAGCATCAGTATTTTGGCACCGTTTCTCCCAACCTCAGTTCCCAAAGTGTGATGTGATGAGGGCCAGTTACACACACACATGCAGTGGATTGTGTTACCAGCCAGGGACCTCAAGTTTAAAGAAACCACATCTTTTATTATGGGCAGTAAGCCTGACTGTTCTTTGCCCAGGAGGGTGTTATTATCATTATTACCACACACAGTAAACCTGTTCTTTCCTGTGGAAGGAGATACTGTCTCTTCATTATGCAAACATCCTTCAAAAGCTAGTTCGCAAGAAAGTGTAGGTGCCTCTGCTCAGAAACTTGTAGAGACATGGGAGACCATGGAGAGCAGCCCCCCATCAAGTACTTCTCTCAATAAGATTTAGTCCCTATGTTTGTATATCACAAGGGGTTAAAAAAATTGTACTCCTTAAGAGATTGCTGTAAAAAGACACAAGAGTTTCAGGTTGTTTTTAAGAATGCAAGTAACACGTGCTGCCATAAGCTATCAGAATTTTAATCAACTCATGTCCAATACAAAACCTGAAGCACACAATTTTTTGTGCAAGATCTTTACATGTGGAATTTTCCCCCAGTGGTGTTACTCAAACGGGTAAACAATTACATACTTTCTAGTTTAATAAAATTCACATTTAATACAATATAGAGATAATGTATTAAACCTGTATCAAATGTGAAATACGATAAATCTTATTCAATGATTATCAGGTTGCTTTGAATTATCTGCAAAATAATGATATGTGTCTGAAATGCACTTGAGTAAAATGCATACCATATTTAAAAGTGTTATGTAGAATATGCAGCAGTTAAAACAAGTAAAGAAATAGCTCATTAATTGAAACTGAGGATTATTTGGACATGGCAGGAATGAAGGTCTATTTTGTTTAGCAAAATCTTTTTGGAGTGGTTATGAAGACAAAATGAATTATAAAAATTAGAGGGGCAGAGTGTGCTTAGAATTCTTCAAAAGCCCCTTTCAAATGACCTCAAATAATTTAAAGCACAAATTGCATATAAACAAGAATGATGATCTGGATGAGCAATTTTTATCTGTTAAAATAACTCCCCTAGGCCCTTTAAGAAATAGTACTTTGCTTCCTTAGGCTAAACTGCCACACATGCATTAAAATATTAATTGAATAGAATGCTAGGGAAGGTGTATTGGCCAACTAAATTTTCTGGATAGCTAAAAATTAAGCTTCTTGAATACTGGAGTATTTTGCTTCAACTTTTGTTGTTTATCTTTCTATACTTCATGGGTACACCTTGTAGCCAGAGTAAATAAAATGAATCATAATGAATCTTATTTTGGTGGCCAAAATCTTCTAGTGTTTCAGGGCTATTGTTATTGGCAAGCTCAACAGGCATGGGGATTCTTTACTCTACTAGATCTAAACTGTGTAGTACTTGGCAAATCAAAAATTTCTCTGAGCAAATGTCATAATCTGCAGAATGGGGATATGATGTAGTTACCTTGCAAGATTGTGCTGAATGTTAAATATTATTTGTGAATGTGTAGTAGCAGGCTTGGCAAAGAGTAAGCACTCAATAAATATTAGTTGAAGCTATAATAATCATAATTGTTCAAAATATAGAAAATTACATTATATTTTTTGATTTCCTAACCTGGCATGAATTCTGATGTGACTTTATTTCCTTATTGGGTAAATATTTACCATGAAATTTAAGTAAAGAAAATGTACCTTAATGATCTTGGAAAAGTATTCTAAATTTCATTTTACAAAACTAATTATTGAGTCATGAGTTGAGCAATTCTCTAAGACTTTTTTAATCCCTTTATTAAAAAAAATCTTTATTGCTTTAATCATTGTCTTTAAATTGTAGTGTGCAAGATATTTTATAGGAAATATCATGTGTCATTTCAGTACACCTTGTTAGCCTGAGATTACCTTCTTGATTATTGGTTGAGGATGAAAAGCATCCTTCTTAATTTTAGGAATTCATATTATTATTGGGCTTACCTTCAGTTTTCAAATTCTCTAGGCAGTTAACATCCATTATTAAACCTATAATATGTACATGGTACTCTGTTAGAAACTGTGGATTGTAAAAAAAATAATAAAGCGCTCTCTCTCATCAGAAGGAAAAGAAATGCAGAAATTACTATTTTTATAAGTAGATTATAGTAAATTTCATAGGTAATACATACAGGGAATCTGAGGAGACAGAGACTCAGACTTGGGCTACCATAAAAGATGCCATTGTAGAGTTAACATTCTTGTTGGCCCTTGGAGAATGATAAGCAGTATGTGTAGAGTACCATGGGAGAAGTGCTTTGGGAGTAAAAGCTAATAAACGCATGACTTGCATGTAAGATGCATGAAGGGAGTGGTGAGAAAGGCTGCAAGTGCTAGGCATAGCCAGATGACAAAAATCCTGAGTGGTAGGCTATGGGATTTGGATTTACTTTATAGATAATGGTAACCTTTGAAGATTTTTGAGTAGGGAAATAGTGCAAATCTTAGGATAAATCTGGCAACAATGCAGAGTGGTTTGAGAGTTAAAAGTAAGAAAGGAGGGAAAGTATATCTTGACTCCCTCTGCCCTATAAATCTGCAACTTGGTTCAACTCAGCCACTTACTTTGTTTTGATACTTTGTTTGATTCCACCTCAAGTTTATGATTTCCTACCTTAGTTGGTCCTCCTACATATCTTTTTCTAAATGTTACATTCCTTCTTTAAGCAGATAAACTGAAAGAATTATGTTTCTTTCCCTACTTCTTAAATGATTCATTGCAATAAATTTTGCCTTTTTACCTAACTTGAAAACCTAAAATTTTAAAAATGGTAAATACAGTGGTTAGATGCTCTGTGCATTTTATTTCTCCTTCCTTTCTTAAAATACTCCCGTTCTGACTTCTATGACATCAATGTCTCCTAGTTTTCTTTTAAAATTTTTGATCATTCCTTTCCCATCTGTTCTCTCAACATTTTTCTTTTGCTCTTCTCTTAAAGTTGAGTTCTAAATTTTCTCTTCTCTTTTTTCTTACTTTATATATGATTTTGAACAATTTTATGAACTTTTCTTTTTTCTCCAGTTTTATTGAGATACAACTGACATATAGCATTGTATTAGTTTTAGGTGTACTACAGGATGATTTGACATATGTGTATTTTGGAAAATGATTACCACAATAAATTTAGTAAATATCCATCAGTTCCACATGGGTACAAATTTCTTTTTCTTGTGATTAGAACTTTTAAGATAACTCTCATAGCAACTTTCAAATATACAACATGGTATTGTTAATTTAGTTACCAGACTGTGTGTTACCTCTCCAGAACTTATTATTATATATGTCACATCAGCATTAGCTACAGCCATCATGTACACTTCATCTCTAGTACTTTTTAATCTTATAATTAGAAGTTTGTACCTTCTGACCACCTTCACGAATTTCTTCTACCCCCATTAGCCTGCCTCTGGCAATCATCAGTCTGTTCTCTGTTATCTGTGAGTTCAGTTATTTTAGATTTTGCATATAAGTGAGATCATATAGTATCGGTCTTTCTCTGACTTATTTCATTTGACATAATGGCCTTAAGGTGTCACAAATTATAGAATTTCCTTCTTTTTCATATTTTCTTAATTCATCTGTTGATAGACACTTAGAATGCTTCCATGTCTTGGCTATTGTAAATAATGCTGTAATAAGCATGGAGATACAGATATTTTTTCAAAATAGTGATTTTGTTTCCTTTGAATAAATGCCAGAAGGTGGAATTGTATGCTATGACAGTTCTATTTTTAATATTTTTAAGTAATCTTCATATTGTTTTCCATATCAGGTAAATTCTCTATCAGGTAAAGCTCTTATCTCTGTTTTATTTAAGTCTTTCTATTTGTTTTGTTCTTTTGTTTGGAACATATTCCTGTTTCTTCATTTTCTTTTACTCTCTGTGTTAGCTTCTGTGCATTAGATGGAATAGCCACTTCTACCAGTCCTGAAGGAGTGGCCTCATTTAGAAAATGAAACTTGGGGCTCCTGGGTGGCTCAGTCATTAAGCGTCTGCTTAATGAGTCCCGGGATCGAGCCCTGCATCAGACTCCCTGCTCCACAGGAAGCCTGCTTCTCCCTCTCCCACTCCCCCTACTTTTGTTCCCTCTCTGGCACTTAAATAAAAAAATCTTATTTAGAAGATGAAACTTACTGTTCAGCTCAGTCATAGCTTTGATTTGGCTCTCAAACTTTGTTCAAGCAGACTATTTTATTCGTAGTGGCTCTCAGTCATTGAGGGAGTACCAAGACCTATCAGTGTTCCAAAGGTGAGGATCCTTATTGCCCCTGGATGTGGGCTGACTAGAAGCCCGATTCCCCAGGTGGCAGCTTGTCAAGTACACACATACAGTTTTTCCAGAGAAAGACTGGAAATGAGTGTCTCTATCAAGTCCTCTGCACCAAGCTCCAAGGGGACAACTAGCCAAGGATTTCTCTTTGTTTGCCACAGTTCTGCTGAACCTGTGAGCACAAACCCTACTGGCCACCAGATCCAGCCTGCCAAGGGATTTTTATCCCTTGAGGAGCAGCTGCAAAAGCTGGGGTGCCAGATGTGTGCACAAGCTTGTTTCAGGGAAAAACTGGTGATCCAGAGGGAGACGGAGAGACAATGTGAAGATGGTACCTGATGACTTCCCTGGTCTCTGGGGAAGATTGCAGTCTGCTCCTACACCCGTGTTAGATCAGAAGCATGACTCTCAGGCTGTAGCTTTTAAGATAAGCAAATAGGCCTCCTTCAGGGAAGAACTATGTGTTAGTCTGCTGCCTCTATTCTGAACCATAGGAGGCTAGCCACAATGAGTCCTTGTGAACTGTTAAGAACTGTTTACTATAGCTTTGTGGATTTCGTAGATGTAAGCTCTAGTTGGCTTTCAGAGCTAGGTGTTTTGGGAGCCTCTCACTCATGTGGAAGTCTTAAAAGTTGGGGCACTAGAAATTGGGTCAAAACCCCTTGCTCCTCAGGGAGAAGCAGAAAGTTGTGGGTTCTCACCCAATTATACGTCACCATATTGGGGGTGATGTTCTGGACAGATTGTGTCTCAGCCTTTCCGACATATTTTGACACATAATTTTTTCTCCTTTGCCCAGTATGTAGGCAAGTTAATTCAATCAAGTAGTTTTTGGATTTCTTGCAGAGGGAATTGTCCCATATGTAATTGTAGACTTCGTACGTCCATGGGAAGAGGTGAGTTCTGGAGCTTCCTGGGTCACTACTCTATTGCCTTCCAATGACTTTCATTCCCACTTTAATGGGAACAAAGCACAAATTTTCTATCCTAAACAATAAAGCCATGTACATGCTACTATTTGATCATCACCTGCCATGTTCTAGGTCCTGTGTTAGGTTTTTGCATACATGATTTTAACATACATCCAAGGAAGTTGTTATTAGCCTCTCTTTACAGCTAGAGATATTGAGGATAAGAATGGTTATATAATTTGTTCATGTCATATTACTGTGGAAACTCATGTCTGGTTCTGTCTGCCTGCAAAATCCTTGCTTTTGCTCCTATAATACACCAATCTTCACTTCCCATCCCAACCAATTGTCTCCCGGCTGTCTTTGCTTGGATGAAGATACTTCATATTTATTATGTTTAAAATAAACCATTCTTCCTTTCTAAACTGTCTTCCTCTCTTTTCTTGATGACAGCAGCCCTGTTCTCAGTTATCCAAGTCAGAAACCTGAGAGAGTCCCACATTCTTTGTCTTACCTTATCTCCACATCAAATTTTCAAATTTTTTAAGGTCTATTTTATGCCTACACAAAGTCAATTGGTCCCCAGCTGCTTGCTGCTCAAAGTGTGCTCCTCAGAATATTATCTCTTGCATCCCCTGGGAGCTTATTGAAAATGTAGAATCAGACATATTGACGCTGACTCTGCATTTTAACAAGTCCCTTGGTGACTTATATGTCCATTAAAATTTGAATAGCCCTATAAATTGGTTTCTTGTTTGTAATCCTACCTTGTATGTAGCTGCCAGAATGATCTTTCTAAAAACAAAATTTATATGATTTCTCTCATTAAAGCTCATCAGTCAGTCACTGGTTGAGATTGAGGTCTGAGAGCCTCATCGTGGCATCCAAGGGCCTCTAGGATGTAACTTTGACTTCACCCTTATCTCTCACTGCAGCTTCACTAAATCCTCTCCAATCACACACCTGTTTTGAACTGTCATGTGTTTACTTGCTCTGACCCAACAATTGGAATAACCCCTTTCCTCCTCACTTTCAGGCAGCCATCTTCCTTCTCAATGAAAGTTCAGCTCCAGGATCGCCTCTTCCATAAAAACTTTCTTTTGTCTCCAAGAATAATTGCCCAGCTTTCTTTTTCTGTTGTGTGTAAAGTTTCCATTGTAACAATTTCATGTCAGCTTTCCTTTTCTAGAATATGGGCTCCCAGAGGGCAATGATAAGGTGTTGCCTTCACATCCTTACTACCCAATTTCATTTCTACATATTTAGGTAGGAAGAAAGGGAAGGCAGAAAATAAAGTTGCTAAGCAGTTTTAACTAGTTTGGGGAAAAAGGTGGCAAGTCATATCATTTTCTGTGATATATTTTGAATACCCTGTTTTTTAGTGTAATTTCAGAGACAAATTTGGAACACCTCATCTTAATTTAAAAGTGAATTCTGTTTGGATAGATCAGGTTTCTTGTGAGGTCATTTATTTTAAGTGGCACCTCATCTTTTTTGCTAGCAAACTGAGCGAGGGAAAATGGTAACATGATAAGCTTTAATTTTGTTTTCTGAAAGCATAATATCAGAATATCAATAGAATCAATTTAATTTTTTTTTTATCTTCATATTTTCAACCATTCATTCAAACACACACAGATGTCCTATGCTAGGAAACGTCCAGTAGTATGCATTGTGAATAAAAAGAATAAAATATCTACTCTCATGGTGTTCATGCTCTTAAGGTAAGACGTATTTTTAAATTATATGTAAACATCAAATGGGTTGTTTGGTAAGATTCTTTTTTTATTGCCTTGTAGAGACTAACCACTTAATGAATTTTTTTTAAATAAGAGAAAAATGTCTTTACTGCTCTTACTTTAGGCTGTATTTATAAATGATTAATATATAACATTTCAAATGCTGTAGTATTCCCTGAAATGGGGCCTGGGATTTTGTACATTTTTGGTAATATGTATTTAAAAATATCTTTTCCTATTCTTCGTAGGTTTAGGGATATATTAACTATTCATCCAATTAAACGTAATGTCACCAGAATCGTAAAATTGTTTTGGTGATAGATCATGTTCTTAATACCTTCAGTCAGGCATTCTTTTATTCTTTTAGATACTAAGAGTATAAGAAACGAATGACAAACTTTCTGTCCAAGGCAATTCTAGAAGGAATTTAGAAAAAAAAAGTCTTTCATTCCAGGGTAATAAACTCTATGATAGAAGAAGATTCAGAGTCTTATAAAAACCCAGAGGTAGGCTATCTGATGTAGCCTGGGGGAGACAGAGAGGAACGTTTGAGAAGACCTCTAGAGGAGGATACTTTTCCAAGAACTGGTAAAAATTAGTAGGTTAGGAAGTGAGAGAAGGGTATTCCAGACAGAAGAAACAGTCTATACAGTTGCAAGATAGTTTGGTATTTGTGCTGTAACTTATTCAGAGCAGCAAAAGTGTGAGGTGCAAGAAAGAAAAGGATTAGAGCACACACCATCATAGACATCTTGAAGGACCTCGGATGCCAACATGATATAGTTTGGGTTGTGTCTTGAAGACAAAAAGAAATAACAGCAATTTAACAGATGGGTGAAGGGACCAGATTTGTATTTTATGCAATTTATTTCTACTTATATACGTCAATATACATGATGGTGTATTGACATGCCTTTATTCTTGCTGCTGCTCTGTGTTGTTTTGGAGTTAGTTCAAATCTTGGTCTACCATGCCTGTGGGACTGTGGGCAACTGACATAAGATTTCTGAGCTCCAGTTTCCTCTTGCAGGGGAGATATTAAATTAATACCCTGGTACTTTATCAGTTTTGTTGCTATCATATATGTCAGTCCTCAGATTTGAATCCTTCTTGCTCATCACTTTCCTTTTTCCTGCTTCCCCTGCTAACTGATTTTGTTACCCAGGCTCCCTTATTACTGACTTCTGTTGCTTTCCTTTTCCTTCTCTCTTTCTACTAAAATTAAAACTTTTCATCTTCAGTAATATAATTTTTACCTATTCGGTGTGGTTTTTATTTTTTGATAATTGAATTAAGGTTTGACTCTTAAATCCTTTGGGTTGGATCAAATAGCAGTTATTTGGATTTGTGAAATCTTATTTGAACTTTACATCTCAAATTCTTTCTAATATCAGAGGAAAATTTTGATCTTTTGGAAAGAACAAAATAGAACAAGTCAGGTGGCCAAGTTTAAACCTTGCTTGAGAGTAATAAAACTTTCATCACTTAGTGAATAATGTATTTTATTTTATACTGCTACTTAGTAGGTCTGTAATTTTTAATTTATACAATTTTACGACAAAATGTGTAGGAATTACAGGCACACTTGACTTTTATGGGTTTGTTAAAGATCTTATAACAGATTATGAGTGGGATGGGGCTAAAGTAAAATAAATTTAATTCTATGACATTGGCTTCAATCCAGAATTTAAAAATAGTAAGTTGAATACTGTTAGTCTACTAAGATAATTGATAATATGAATTATCTTAAGCATATATAATTTTAAGATGTTATTATTATTGAATTAGCTCAGGGTCCAATTTGACAAGAACAGATCCCAGCTTTTCTCCCAGAAAGAAGCAGAACTTGATAAGACATAGCAATATACTGATACCTAGAACAACCATTTATTGTATATTTGCAGCCCTCAGAGCAACTTGATGACACAGGGAGTGAAAAATCCCATTTTTCAGATGAAGAATATGAAGCTCAGAGAGTTTAATTTATGTGTCCAAAGTCCCACATACTTTGGAGCTAGGGATGTAATATTTGCAATATTTGCTCTATCTGTTTACAAATTGTCAGATTTTTACCTAGTATAACAACCCTTCAGCACATGTTCCTTGTACTCAAGCTGGTAATGTCATGAGATAGTTAAAATATAAAAAAATAGCCTCTTTTGAAATTAAAGGTCCTCGTAAGGTGCACTTTCTACACTCCAAAGTTTTTTATTTGTAAGTGATTCTACTAGGCTTTTTGTTTGTTTGTTTGTTTTAACTCTACTCCAACTCTAGACATTCCTGACTTCTCTCCACAATGCATATAACATTTTAATACATTGAGTCCTCTGACTTCTCTGTTCATAACTTCACTGATTCTTGTTCTTTAGTGTGTACTCACTATCTATCTCCCACCTGATTTGTGCTTCTCTGTTCCATCTTGCAGTTCTCCATTGCTTCCAATTGGTCATGCCCAACTGGTCATTCTACACTTTTACTTCTGCTAGTCATTTTCCTACTCAGGACCTCACAGTGTTTCTGATGCTTTTAATAACTGGACACAGCCCACATTCTTGTTTCTATCTCATAACGTTCAAACATGAATTTTCCAGAAGAGCCAGGTGAATCCACTCTTCCTTATCAGAGCCTATCTTGTTTGTTGCGGTCCCCAATCCTTCAGTGAATATGTACATTCCACTTCCTCAAGATGCTATGTAGCTACAGCAGTTACTGTAGGGCTGTTACCACTCCTGCAGCTTCTGACATTTACAGTGACCTTGAACGTCTGATTTACCCTGATGTTCATGCGTATCAGTGACATGGGATTACAAACTGTCTCGCGTGGCTGTAAGTAGGTACTGAAGAAGAGTGGAAGAGAAAAATGAAACGTATAATTGAAAACAACCTAGAATCCTCATCATCTCCCACACCTCCCACTATGGAAGTTTTTCCAACTTCGGCATCATTTCATAAAGTTTTATATATTTTATTTGAGATAAGAATCCAATGTAAGACTCATCTCCCAAGTATTAGTTGTTATCTATATTACACAAATACTTTATTTATTTTGTGTATTTTTATTTTCACAATGTGAGCCCACCAGTCATTTTTTTTAGTAGGATAATGACAGGCAGAAGCAAGGAAGAGTCACCATAGAAGAATTTAGATCAATTTATGGAATTATTGCACACAGAGAAGAAATCATTGAGATTTTCAACACGTATTCTGGAAACCAGAAATTTCTTTTTGAAAAAAACTTGCTTCAATTTTTGATACAAGAACAGTATGAACTGGACATGACCACAAATACTGCTTTTGAGATCATTAAAAAATATGAGCCTATTGAAGAAGGTATGCTTACATTTCAAAGTTTTCTCAAATATCTAAATGCAAATTATTTATTATGAATTATAGTTATCAATTCAAATTTTTGGATAGATCATATTTCTTCTGGATAATGTAAAATACTGGCAGTTTTATTTCTATATTTTAGAGACTGTATATATACTTTTTAGAAAACTGCACAGTGAAAACAATTACATTCTTTCCTACTTTGTTGTCCAGCTTCCTTTTTTCTTTAAACTGCTTAGGTATATCTCTTGTGTTTAGTGATGAGCTTAAGCATTAAAAGCAAGATGAGATTCTATTACATGTACTGTGATGAAAGAATCTTCATTTTCATTACTAAGTTAAACACAAAGTAATAGTCTTCTGCATTTATACATTATACTATTGAATATATATAGAAATATTAAATAGCTAAGTGAAAACTATTCTAGAGAAAAATAAAATACGATAAAATCACTACTTTATTGTTTATACACATAACTATAACATTTCATAAACATTAAAAATTTTTCACTTTCCTTCACTTTTGAATATAGTCATCTGGTTTATTTTATTTTATTTTAAAAATATTTATTTGAGAGAGAGAGGGAGAGAATATAAGTGAGGGTAGAAGAAAGGGAGAAGAAGACTCCATGCTGAGCAGGGAGCCTGACACAGGGCTCAATCCCAGGACCCTGAAATCATGACCTGAGCAGAAGGTAGATGTTAATCTACTGAGCCACCCAGGTGCCCCTAGTCATCTGGTTTTAATTAAATGAACATTTAAGCTAATGATGAGTAATAGAATTTTTGATCTTTGTCCCACTTTTTTTTTTTAAAGATTTTATTTGACAGAGAGAAACACAGCTAGAGAGGGAGCACAAGCAGGGAGAGTGAGAGAGGGAGAAGCAGGCCTCCTGCTGAGCAGGGAGCCCGATGCAGGGCTCAATCCCAGGATTCTGGGATCATGACCTGAGCGGAAGGCAGACGTTTAACGAGTGAGCCCCCCCAGGAGCCTCCTTTGTCCCACTTTTTAATTGGCAAAACATTTCACATTTTTTCCACTTATGCTTATCTTTAAATGAAATAATAAAGATGTAATAAAATATTCACATAGTTATGTAAAAGTACATTAAAGCAGTGTTTAACTGTACACAAATTAATAAAATAGCTCAGAATATTTATTTAACAATGAAAGTATGAAAGTTCAAGTTCTGCCTTTGAAATTTGGTTTATGTATCAGTGTTTAATATAAGGATAATATGGGTTCTACCAAAATCAAACATTTCTTTGTTGAGTCATATATTCATGACTTATTCAAATATTTATTTGTGGCAGCCAAGTCTGCTTCTGGGGACTGGAGAAACTGCCTTATGAAGAATGAGGCAAACTAGATCTTATGTTAATGATGGGGGTGTGAGGGAGGTTGACAATAAATAAATGTGTAAAAGAATGATTCCACAGAAATGCTCTGTACTATGACCGAGAATAAACAACCCAGGGAGACTAGCTCCAATTGAGTGTTTAGGATGGTCCACTCAGGATGTGAACTTCAAGCTGAGGCCAAAATGATGAGAATTAGTCATGTGAAAAAATGAAGTTTCTGAGGTCAAGGGAAGAAATTATTGGACCTGAGTTGGAGAATTCAAGGGATAAGAGGAGGAAAGTATGGCTGGAACTTGGAGAATGAGGGCAGGATGAATTTGGGAGACAAGGAAGGATCAAATCATGACTGTCTTACAGGTCATAAGGTCATAATTAAGATTTGAGCTCCATGACTCACTGTCATGAAAAGATTTTGGAAAGTTGTAGTGGTAAGCCTGAATGCAGTACTAGTAAGAGTTTTGTATGATCACTATTAAAATTTGTGCAGGTTTGCAACAAGATAATGAGCTTGCACCAAAATGGAAAACAACTATATCACTAAGCATGTCTGATGAGTTCAGCTGATGACTTGCTTTTTTAATAGCAAAAGCTTTCTCTAAAGAAGTAATGAGGGGCACTTGGGTGGCTCAGTTGGTTAAGCGACTGCCTTCGGCTCAGGTCATGATCTCGGAGACCCGGGATCGAGTCCCACATTGGGCTCCCTGCTCTGTGGGAAGCCTGCTTCTCCCTCTCTCACTCCCCCTGCTTGTGTTCTCTCTCTGGCTGTGTTTCTCTCTGTCAAATAAATAAAATATTAAAAAAAAAAAAAAGAAGTAATGACTTGATTTATGTTTTGGTTTAAGCTCTTTATGCAGTTGCTGACTGGAAACAACCAGTCCACAGCTCTTTGAGTAGCACTGATGTAGTAGTGAGTATTCAACAAAAGAAAAATTACTTTGGCACAGTTACCTGCAGGTGATAAATTAAAAAAATAAAAAAAAAGGATAATGGGATGGTGGCAGTGATGTCTTGGAATTGTGTTTGCATTTTAACTATAATTCATCTGTTTCATCATTTGAGCCTCCATCAGCCTCAGATACTTTCACACACACACATAAGACCTTGTGTTTCATTTACATGCTTATCGATCACTTATTAAGACCAGTTAGAATTATGATTGGGTAGTCCCAAATGCTGCTGGCTCCTCAGTCTCATCCCACTTTGGTACGCGATATGTACCAAATAAAGTTTTTAAAATATCCATTAGATTAACTCTCATCTCAATCTGATAGTTCTTAAGGGCACAAAATGAGTTTTTTTTTCTATCCTATTATCAAAATTATCTTAATTATTCAGTAGTTCAAAAGGGCTATAAAACAGTCACAGCTTCAGAAAAAATAATAAATTCATGCAAATCTTTACTCTTACAACATATGATGTATTGACCCATATGCTCCTATACTCCTAAATTTGCATGTCTTTGAAACAGAGAGTTTGCATGCCTATAAACATTTTAAGTATTCTCTTCTAGCTTTCATTTTTTAAGCCAAAATTGTAATAGTGTTTTGAATGCTGGCCTTTTCACTTTTATGAAGTAATAAACATTTACTTTTGCCACCATATATTTTTTCTGATACATTATTTTTAATTGCTGTTTAGTACTGTATCACATTTTGAGCCTTAATTTGTTTTCTCCCCATTTATTTTGCTTTTATAAACAATGCTAGTGTAAGTGAGCATTCTTGCACATCAATCTTTGTCTGAGTCTCTATTTCTATAGTATAAATTCCCAGAAATAAAATTCTTTGTTATGGATCACTCTTGGCAAAGTGAATATTCACATCAGCTGTCATTTTGAGACAAACTGAATTATGAACAACAAAATAATAATAACAACAGCTAGCATTATAGAATTAATTTATGTAACTAATATATAAGGATAGGAGCTATGATTATCATCTTTCAAAGATAGGGAGAAGTTAACTAACATGTTTAATGGTGTAAGAAGTAAATAGATTTAACCAAGACTATCTGATTCCAGAGTCAGTGTTTTGCTTAAATACATAATTGTGGTAATATTTTGACAATAGTAAAAAAGTTAAGAGATAGTTTACTAAAGATGCTAATATGCAAATGACCCAGCAATTCCCATAATAAGAATGTACCCAACAGAAATGAACACATATTTGCACCAAAAGACATGTACTGGCTGTTTATAACAACATTTTTTGTACTAGCCTCCATTGGAAATTATCTGTTTCTCAAGAATAGAGCTGATAAATGTGGTGTACTCTCACAATGGAATACTATACAACAATGGGAATAAACAATGTCTAACTATATGCAACTATAAAAACAAATCATAGAAACAATGTTGAGCAAAATAAATCAGCCATAAAAAAAATGCATGCTGTCCGAATTCATTCCTATAAAGCATAAAAAAAACCCAGAAAACTAATCTTGGTGATTAGAAACCAGACCATTGAATACACCTGAGTTAGTGGGGAGAAAGTGAAGAGTTAGTGGAGGCAGACTTCTGGGGTGCTGCAGTGCTTTGTTCTTTGAGGTAGGTGCTGCTTAACTAGATGTTTAGTTTATGGAAATTAATTGACCTATAATACATGTATTTTCTTCTATGTATTTTTAAAACATTAAAAAATCAGAGTTGGATTAAATAATATACTCCTACTTGAATGTTGGTATAGAAGAACTAGGGGTATTCATTAGAAAAAAATTATTTCCACAGAAAAGTTAGAAATAGTATCAATACTGATTCTAAATGAATATTTTAGAAATATGCTCTACTACAGAATAAGTTTTAAAATAAGATGTAATTATTATACAGTTAATGATATTTCTGCATCCCTTTAATTTATTTTTTCTAGTTAAGAGATCACACCAGATGTCATTTGAAGGTTTTATAAGATACATGGGTTCATCTGAATGTCTAATATTTAAAAATGATTGTGGAAAAGTTTATCAAGATATGAATCATCCACTAAATGATTATTTTATTTCAAGTTCACATAATACATACTTGATATCTGACCAGTTACTGGGACCAAGTGACCTTTGGGGATATGTAAGGTATTTGTTTTGATTTTTATATCTGTTACATCTTACAGCACTTGGAAGTTCCAATAAGTGGTAATTCATGGTAAAAGAAGGCTATGCATGTTGTGCAAAAACAGAGGAAAAAGAAATTTTGATTTATAAATATCTTGGAAAGCCAACCTTTGGGTGGCTATATAATTATTCTGTGTTTTAGTATCATACACTTTCCTTCAAATTCTGCCTGTTGACCTCCTTTTCCTGGTTATTGCCCCTTTGAGGTTTCCTGAATAATTTGGATACCTCTTGTAGGGAAACCATATGAAGAAGAATGTTTTTATCTTATTTCACCAAAACCTCTTAGATTTTCTAAAAACATGGCTAATGTTATTTCCCAGACATTAAGACATCATACTATAAGTAAAGGCAACCCATAAATAGATAAATTGTATACTTGTCATTTATAGATTAGATTTATATGTCAACTGATTTACATAGATTAAGCAATCTATGCTACACCTCTAATTTTGCCCTCTACAGTGTATCACACTGTCAATATCAGGCTTCAGTTTAAGCAGTCAGCTGAGAATACATTGGTGAACAAAATTTTCAGAGCTCATGTGTTCGTGAGAATAGACATCATAAGCAGGTAAATAGATTGATATTTTCAAGGACAGATGAGTCACATGGAGAAGGTAAACTAGGGTAGTATGAGAGAAAGTAACAGTGGGGTGGAGGGTGTTACTTTAGTGAAAGGGTCAAGAAGGGCTTTCAAGAGGTGATAGAGTTTATTCTGAGTGATGATATAGGGGAAGCCACAGAAATATTTGCTAGACAGGGCTCACTAAGTAGAAGAAATAATAAATGCTTAGGCCTATTTAAATGAGAGAAAGCAAGTATGCTGGAAACGAATGGAGAATGAAGGGAGATGAGCTTGAGGAAGTAGAGAGGGTCAGTTTATGAGGGTCTTAGAGGCCATGGAAAGGAGACTGGATTTTATTCCAGTTGCATTGAGAAGTCATTAGAGAGGTTTTCCTTAAAATAACATCATAACTTGATTTACTTTCTACTGTGCAGGAAAGATTGATGGTGTAGGAATGGAGGTAGAAGATGACTGGAGAAGATATTGCAGCAATGCAGCTGATGATGGTTATGTAAATAATGATTTCATGAGGCAGCTATTGGATCAGTGGTTGAATTTGAAATATTTTAAGGAGGCAGAACCAAGAAGACTTACCAGGTGATTTGAAGGGATGTACAAGGGAAAGAGAATATTATCAAGATTTTTGGCCTGATAACTTAGCATAGGATGATACTATTGACAGAGATAGTGATAGTGAAGCTTGATGAGGTCATTCTAGGGTATGCGGCAAAAGCAAGAGTGTAATAGTTCCCAGAGTTAGTTGAGATACCAATTCATTGTCAAAGGGCTAGTCAGATAGTTAAGTATATGCATCTTGGACTTAGAAGAAATATCAAGACTAGAAAAATAGAATTGGAAGTCATCAATATACAGATGATATTCAAAGCTTTGTGACTGGTTGGCATTAATTAAAGAAGTCATGGGTGGAAAAGATAGCTCATAATTCCTTGATATTATCAAACTTACAAATAAACATGGTTTGGCCCATTTAAAATCTTATGTAAACACATGAATACATGAGCCCAGAAATGATCCATTTAGAATTCCATAAAGATAACCCAATTCATAGCTATACTTTCATTACAGAAATTTCTACTCATACTTAATTTAATTTTTTTAAAAGGAGAAAATATGCTGTTTAGTGGGGTTGATTTAGAAATGCAGAACATTTACTTTTGAATGAAGAAAATGTTCCACCCAACTAAACATTTAGATTTTGATTTAATTTAATTGTGTTTAAGTTTAATTGCATTTCTTCTACCCACTTGTGGAAGACACATTCTTAGAATGCAAGATTTTCAAAATTTCTCTATCCATGAGAGATGGTATAATGTAATGGTCAATTAATGCAAAATTTCTGGGGCTGATCTTTCCTCTCTTTTCCTCTGTTAATTATGTGACTTCTAAAACCTCTTTGAGTCTCAACTTCTTCATCTCTAAATGAGAAAGACTAATATTAACTGCCTTATAGCATTAAATATTTTAATCCATGAAGCCCCTTAAAGTTATTTAAGTAGAAAGTGGATTTTTTTTTTTTTTACTGAGTGACAGAGTAATTTCTATTTTTCATTTCCATAAAGGGGGCTCAGTGTGAAACAGTAGAATGTGGCTTCCCTAACACCACTTGGAGAGACACAACTTTCTTTCACATGCCCCTAAATAAAAGGGGTTGGCTTGACACAGTGAAATCCACTCAAATCATTTTTGCCAGGGACCAAACCATGTAGTGGAAATAAGCAGTTTGGTAAAGGTTGACTTGATTCAAGGATAAAATTAAAGCTATCTAGAGAAGTAGCAAGAACCAGTATTATTTAGGTTTTCCTTCATGGAAAGTTTTCTTCACAGTTTGGTTTTTGGTAGTTTTTTGTTTTCCAAGCAGAACGTTCAAGATTATTCTCTTGTAACAACCCAGAGGACTGATACTTTGTAGTGATTTAAAAAAAAAAAAAAGCAAGATAATTTATGTTGACAATCAACTGAGAAGAGAGAAATGTAAATATTTTTAATGGCAATTAATAAAGTTTACAAATAGATATTGCTCTTATCCAGTTTAAAATCTAAATATGTCAATGAATCCACAAGACGAGAAATACATTCATTTTGAATTCTACAAATATAACCCAGTTTAGGACTTGAATGTAAATTAGATCATCACCTAATTCACCTGTGGAAATATCAATGGGTAAAGAAATTTTCTTTGAAGAACACACTAGGTCATTTCTCCAACATAAGGACAAGCAGACTAAAAAAACTCTGAAATTTTCTACTATAGTGCATCACTATATACCCGAATAAAGCCGTGTACACTTAAAAGGTAAAATAAAAATGGACTTAAAAAACAAACCTCAAAGAAACTAAAAAAATTTTATTTCTTTAATTTTATATTTTGCATTGTTTTGTTGAAGCCTCCAAGATAGACGAGATTTCCTTCCCCTCTAATGCTCTGCCTCCTAGGGTTCCCTCCATCTTTCATCCATATTATTCCCAAAGGAGCCTAAGATCTCTTTACTTTCTGAGTTTAGTACCTGGATTTGGGGGTCATAAGTGCTTTATCTTTGCTCAGTTAACATTCATCCCTTAAGTCGTACTCTTAGAAAGTTGACTAAATTTGATCCCCCAAGAAATATTAGATCTAAAAGTTCTGTTTTCTCATATGGTCCCTTTGTTTCTATTTGGAAAAACTGCTGATTTTCTATCAAGTACTTGGTGTTGGGACCACAATCCTTTTCCCCATTATGGCTTAGGGCAGGGTTTTTTCACCTCACATTTGAGGTCAGATCATTCTTTGCTGTGGGGGGCTGGTTCTGTGCATTGCAGAATATTTAGTAGTAACCCTGGCTTCTATGAACTGGATGCCAGTTGCAAATTTCTTTTCCATTCTCAGTTATGGCAACCCAAAGTGTCTGTAGACATTGCCAAATGTCTCCTAGGAGGCGAAATGGTCCTGACTGAAAACCACTGGCCTAGACACAGATGACTCAATATACCTCTTGGAAAACAAGTCTGTCTCAAGTCAGCCCTCTTTTCATTCAATTGCTCTTCCAGGATTGTATTTTAGGACATCACTTCTGTCTGCCTGCCATTGTTTTCTTAAATCCCTAGAATTCCCTTTTTTTCTAATAAAAATGGAAGAAATGTTTATTGATCATGAACTCTATCTAACAAACACTTTTTATGAGACTGAAATTTTAGTTCCTGCCCTTGTAGAAATGAGAGGGTAAGGAATAAGAAGAATTTGCAGGCCTCAGAGTCCTCAGCAGGACATCTTGCTCCATCTTGGTGGTGTGGGAACTGGGGATGGTGCATATTACTTCCACATAAGGCTGTGCTCATAGACCATAGCAAGACAAGTGTGTTCTTTTCAACACAACTACTTGTCTTTTTTATGGATTTGGTTGTACATTTACTGCAAAATCACAAATAGTCTTTGGGATATTTTGACACGCTGGCATGTATTTTTAATGATCCAGAAATTACAATTTATTTTGTTTAAATTTTGCTAGCGCCCTTGTGAAAGGATGCCGTTGTCTGGAAATTGACTGCTGGGATGGATCACGAAATGAACCTATTGTATACCATGGTTATACACTCACCAGCAAGCTTCTGTTTAAAACTGTTGTCCAAGCAATACAAAAATATGCATTCCTAGTACGTGTGTATCTTTGTTAAATTATAGTTATCTAAGCACAATATAATTTACTTGCTTCAAAATCTGATAATGCTTGGCCTTAGTTTATATCAGTGATATTTCAAATTATGTCTTATAATCTATGTAGTAAGTAGTTATAGCTAGATTTATCAAAGTTAATCTTAAATAGTAAGATGAATGTTTCAAGGAACTTTTTGTTTAATTATATAATATATATCATATATATGGATGGATATATAATGTGTATGTGTTGTATTACAATGTAAAATATATGTATTGTGAGTTGCAGTCAAAATATTTTGAAAAATACTGGTCTAAATAATAATAAATATTTTACCAATATTCAAGTACCTTACTTCCAAAAGGCAAAATAAAATCTGTCAAAATGTATTACTTATATTGTTGACAGTTTTTATGACTATGATGGCAGCAATTCATACAGCAAAGAATGTTTAGAAGTTTACGTTGATTTTAAAAATTGTTGGATTTATTAAAGTTACAGATTCAATGATCTAGATCTTTTGAGAGCTTCTATATTCAGCCTACAAATCCTAGTCTGTAAATTGAGTGAGTTTTAACACTCAATTTAGAATAATACTTGGTTTTATTTACAAACTTGGCAAATGAGGCAACTTCAGACATTTTTAATTGTTTTTATGAAGTTAGTATATTTGATTTCTTTTTTAAGTAATTCCATTGAAGCCATTGAAGAAATTTAATAAAATCTTACTGAGTATTTAAACAATGTATAGCTAATAAATCAAATTTATAAATTTGATAAACCTAAAGTTCTCCTAAGTAGGTCAAACAGTATCTATAAATGTAAATAGAACTTAAAAATCACAAACTTAAATTGACTGCTGTATTATGAGAGTATAAAATACTAAAATTTTATAAAATATACATATAAATCATGAAAAATTTCTATTTTAGTGTAAAGCATTGATTTATATATATATTTATATATGTGGCATTGATTCTCTTAAACATCTAATTTCTTATTATTTCTAAGTTTATTTCTCTCTCTTGAACTCTATACCAACATAGACACATATGTATTGGGCATCTCCTCTTGCACTGGCATATTTAACTTAACATGTTTAGAACCGAGCTCTAGGTATTGCTTTTACTCCCAGGCCTGCTCTTCCTGTGGTCTTTCCCACCTCAGTTACTGGGAACTCCTGTGTTCAAGCCTAAATCACTGTCGCCAACTTTAACCCTCCTCTTCTCATTTCTTTCCAACCTTTCAATAAGTTCTTTAGTATATCCTCTTAGGTCTACTTTCAAAAAATATGTACTGAATTTACTCCCTGCTCCCCCTTTTCAGTGTCACTGTCCTGGGCAACTACCAGGACCTCTGACTTAGATTATTGCAATTAACCCCTTTTCTCCCTATTCCCCTGCAGTTTCATCTCAGTGTTTCAGCCAGAGTGACTTTTTGGTAAGTCAACATGTCATTTCCCTTCTCAAAACCTTCAATCCCACTCAAAATACCAACTGAAATCCATGTTTAACCTATTTTCTGTTACCTCTGACTTCAACTTGTCTCTCCATTGTTTACATGGCCATTCTGGCTTCTTCCTCTTTTTCAGACAACATCTCAAAGCCCTTGAACTACCTCTTCCTTTTATCTGAAAAACTTTTCCAAAATACTTGCATAGCAAGCCCTCTCATTTCATTTAAGGTGGGTAACTGAGGGAATACGGGCAATCTTAAAATTTAAAAGTTCTTGGGGCACCTGGGTGGCTCAGTTGGTTGGACTGCCTTTGGCTCAGGTCATGATCCTGGAGACCCAGGATCGAGCCCCACATCAGGCTCCCTGCTCGCCAGGAAGCCTGCTTCTCCCTCTTTCACTCCCTCTGCTTGTGTTCCCTCTCTGGCTGTGTTTCTCTCTGTCAAATAGATAAAAAAAACTTAAGAAAAAAAACTAAAGTTCTTGAAAGGATGAAAATCCTTACAGCTTCTAAGACTCAAAGAGAAAGAGATGAAATGAAAAAAAAATTTTTTTGAGCAACCAAGACTCAGTGGGACTTAGCTGAACAGGGTGACTCATCTTTGTAGCAAAGGTTAGATCAAAGGTTGAATTCTCTTTTTTTTTAGAAAGATTATTGTATTATTTATTTTTCACTTCCACCTTTCATCTTTTACTACTTTCTACTGAAATATAATCTGTACTTTATTTATGTACAAGTATATAAATCAACATCATCCAGGTTGATATCTTTCTACAAATCGAACACACATAACCAAGAGCCACAGCCCTTTCTCATGCCTTTCCTAGTCATTAAACCCCAAACAAGAGTTGGCAACTGTCTTGACTTCTAATACCACACATTAATTTTTCCTGTTTTTATACTTTACATAAGTGGAATAATATCTGTGTATATTCTTATTTATTCATTTATTTATTTATTTATTATTATTTAAATTTAATTAACATATAGTGTATTATTGCTTTCAGAGGTAGAGGTCAGTGTTTTCTCAGTCTTATATAATAGCCAGTGCTCATTACATCACATGCCTTCCTTAATGTCCATCATCTAGTTACCCCACCTTTCCATCCTTCTCCTCTCCAGTAACCCTTGGTTTTATTTCCTATGCTAAGAGTCCCGTGTGGTTTATCTCCCTCTCTGGTTTTGTCTTGTTTTATTTTCTTCCTCTTTTCCCCATTAGCTTCTGTTTTGTTTTCTTAAATTCCACATATCAGTGAGATCATATGATAATTGTCTTTCTTTGACTTATTTTGCTTAGCATAACACCTTCTAGTTCTATCCACATTGTTGCAAGTAGCAAGATTTCATTTTTTGGTGACCAAGTAATATTCCATTGTATGTAGATACCATATCTTCTTTATCCATTTATTTGCTGTTGGACATCTGGGCTCTTTTCATTGGGGTGCAAATGCCCCTTCAGGTCACTACATTTGTATCTTTGGGATAAATACCCAGTAGTGCAATGGCTAGGTCATAGGGTAGCTCTATTTTCAACCTTTTGAGCAACCCTCGTACTGTTTTCCAGAGTGGCTGCACCAGCTTGCATTCCCAGAAACAGAGTAAGTGGGTTCTCCTTTCTCCACATCCTCACCAACATTTGTCATTTCCTGAGTGGTTAATTTTAGCCATTTTGGGTGATGTGAACTGATATCTTGTTGTGGTTTTGATTTGTATATCTCTGATGCCAAGTGACATTAAGGATTTTTTCTTATGTCTGTTGGCCATTTGGATGTCTTATTTGGAAAAATGTCTGTTCATGTCTTCCGCCTATTTCTTGATTGGATTATTTGTTCTTTGGGTGTTGAGTTTGATAAATTCTTTATAGATTTTAGATACTAGACCTTTATCTGATATGTCATTTACAAATATCTTCTCTCATTCTGTCAGCTGTCTTTTGGTCTCGTCAACTGTTTCCTTTCCTGAGCAAGAGGTTTTTATCTTAAGGAAGTTCCAATAGTTCATTTTTGTCTTTGTTTCCCTTGCCTTTGGAGACATATCTAGCAAGAAGTTACTGCAGCTGAAGTCACAGAGGTTGCTGCCTGTGTTCTCCTCTATGAAGGTTCAGTTTTCTACTTAAGATATTCACCATTAATTTGGGGAAGAGAGAGCTACAAAATAAAATAGACTTAATAATTATGACTAGAAAAGAACTTTCAGTATAGTTACTGGTCCGCATTACTTATTAGAAGTAAGCTTATAAGGAGTCCAACTTTTTAAGGGAATTACATTGCCAAGACAGAATGTGATACAACATGGCAAAATAAAACGAAGTGTGATTCTTAGATGAGCCTTAGAACAACACTTGGTCTAGAAGTGAGCTGCAAATGTAGCCTGCTATTAAAGAAAGCAAAGTCCTCAGTATCTACTTTAAACGTGGCCAAGAATAAAAGACAAGAGGACCTTCCCTGAAGGTGGAGCCAAGGACCACAGAACACCAAAAAAAAAAAAAAAAAAAGAGCTTTCCCCAGTGAGTGGCAGGGGCTAATTGAGAGTTCTGTCTGCTAGGCCATCACTTTGCCTATTTTCAAAGTCAGTTTTTATATTTGGGAAAAAATTTTACACTGTTCTCTTAATGTTAGACTAGGGTATATATATGTATGTGAGTATGTATGAGGTTATTGTAGTAGGCTGAATAAGGGCCCACAAAGATTCTAACTCCTGGAACCTGTAAATGTTACTTTATTTGGAAAAAAAAGTCTTTGCAGATGGATGAAATCAAAGTCCTGAAGATGAGGTGATTATCTTTTATTAGGTGGGTGGGCCCAAATGACACACAGAGAGGAAACAATATGAAGATGAGGGGTAGAGATTGGAGTGATATGGCCACAAGTCAGCAGATGTTGTAAGAGGCAAGGAATAGATCTCACTTAGAGTCTGCTGCTCCCTTCATTTTAGCCAGTGAAATTGATATTAAAAGTTCGACCTCTAGAATTATGAGTGAATAAATTTCTGTTGTTTCAACCAAGTTTGTGGTCAATTGCTACAGCAGCCACAGAAACTAAAATACATTTAAAAAGCATAATATTGTATCTCCTATTCAAAAGTCTGTGATAATGCAATAAATAGGTCTTGCCAAGTCCTTGGCTTGTTTACAAGTTGGTAAAATTGTGCCCTGATAAGTACATAGGTAACAAAATAAAGAAAATAATTTTGAATGAAAACCCAAATAAATTTTATTTCTCTATTTTGTGGCACATTTCAAGTGTACATGGTGACAAAGGGCAGAAAATATCTTTGTAAAGCCATCTTTATTTAATAGATTTTTCTTCTTATTATTCTATCTTTATCTTTGTTTATAATTATAAGGCCATGAGTTTTGGTTATAGAATTTGAAACTAAAAAAGTGAAAAACTAACATCTCCTCTAACTTACCTGTGTTAAAGTTTTTCCTTCACATTTAAAAATATCTAAATAAGCAAATATATATGGTAAGCAAATATGTATGTGCTTAAAACATTAAAATGTAGAATTTTATACTTTAGCAACTTGTTTTTTTCTCATAAGACTATATTATAGATAACCTTCTATGTAGCTCTACCTCCTTCTTACCAGATTTATATCATTCCTTTAAATGGTGTGGCATAGTTTATTTAAACAAATACCGACTGTTGGAAGCGTCAGTTGTTTCCTATATTTCTAGTATAAAAATAATAATCTTCCTTTTTATACAGATTTAATGTTCCTTGTTATGTCAAACTCAAAAGTACTTTCAGTTTTAAGAATACTTATTTTGCAGAAGTACAGAACATGGAATGTAAGTTTTAAAAAAGATGAACTGTTTCTATTAATTGTACTAAAATTATTGAGGTGTTCTGATCAATAACCATAGCAATGGTTAATTTTTTAGACATCTGACTACCCCGTGGTGCTCTCCTTAGAAAACCACTGCTCCCCTCCACAACAAGAAGTGATGGCAGACATTTTGCAGTCTGTTTTTGGAGATTCCTTGCTTTCTGATATGCTTGATGATTTTCCAGACAAACTACCTTCACCAGAGGTAACTTTTTGTCTGAGAGGCTCAGTTTAATAAAAAAAAAAGGACAAAGCATGTCACTGTTATATTGATCCATAAAACTGGGTGAGAGATCAATGAAAATGCTTAGCTTTGATGATGTCTACAGGTGTATCTTTGTGATGTGTTGCCTGGGAAATGTTCCTGTGAGCATCTAGGTAAATGTATATTGATAAAGTAAATATATAGAGATATAGTTAAAAACTCACGTTTTTATTGTGAGTCATATCCCATGAGCCCAATATTTCAAGTCAGTTAATATTAGGCCATGGGAGTTTGGTATGTTTTATAGGCAAAGTGAAGAAATATGCAAAGGTCTACGTCGTTACTAAAGTTCATGTCCAATTCCTTAGCATCTGGATGACAGGTCTGTGCCCCCCCCACCACTTTTTTTAAAAGAGTTATTTACTTGAGAGGGAGAGAGGGAGAAAGAGAGAGATTTGGGGGAGGATCAGAGGAAGAAGGAGAGAGACTCTTAAGCAGACCACATTGAGGGTGGCCCCCATGTAGGGCTTAATCTCACAGCCTTGAGATCACCACCTGCTACTCTGAGACCAAGACTAAGATGCTCCACTGACTACGCCACCTAGGTGCCCCTTCCTTTTTTTTTTTTTTTTTTTAAACCTGCTCTTTTCAGTTTCCCTGTCTCCTATGGGCCCCTTTCCATCTTCAACTGAATATGCTCAAGTACTTGGTTTAAAAAAGTACACCCATCCTAGCCTCACAATTTCTAACTTTTTTCAGCTATCCTTTTATTATCTGTTTCAATTCAGATTTCAACTTTCTCATTTCCTCACACCCTAATGGGCTTCTTTTTCTACCTGCACCTCAGTAAATATCTCTTTATCATCAGAGACTTTCCTACCACTAAATTCTAACAGACTTATTTCAGTCACCATCTGACTTCTTTTCTTCACAACATTCAATACCGGGAAGCCTCCTTCCTTTCCTTGAAACACTTTCTTCTGTAATACCATATTTTTTAGGTTTTCCTCATGCCTCTATGGCCAGTCTTTCTATGGAAGAGGCCAGTTTCCTCTGCCAGCCTATTCTCACCCCAAATTTTGTTAGGTGATAGATGAATGAATTTTTTTTTTTTGCATGACACAATATTATTGTTTAACAATCAAGAGTTTCATTTTGACATGTCATCATTTTGGTGTGTAGAGCAGTGTTTTTGTAATATTTAAATATTTTCCTTTATATTTTTCCTTATTTTATTTAGATGAGTGGAAAATTTAAAGATGAAAGCTGTGACACAGGTGATGAGAAATATAGGGCTCATGATAGCATTGAGATGAACAAAAAAAATTGAACAGATGGAAAAATTGTGACTTTCACCCCATAAGAGTGCTCATGACTAAATGTGCTCAATTATGACAGAAGAGAGATATTAAGGACCTTGTGAAAAGTGAAAACATACTATCAAAGATTTAATCTAACAAAAGATGTAATCTAAGGTTTAATCTAATGGTCTAATTCAGGAAATTATAACAATTTTTAGTTTTCTAGGAATAGGGTCCCTCCTATTATACATCAACCTTCTAGCATTCAGGTATGTAGTTTTCATTAATATTTTTACTTCAGTACTAAAGTAAGGAGATGCTTTCCAATGGGTAAATGAGGAATTAGAGATACAGTCATTTTTTCATTCCTCACTTCATCACTGGGGTACAAGAATTTTGAAGTAGATTCCAGGAATCTGTTCCTTTACAAGCATTCCAGGTGATGATTTTTTTTTTAAAGATTTATTTATCTATTTTAGAGAGAGAGAGAGAGCAAGGAGAGAGACAGAGGAAAAGGGAGAAAGAAAATCTCAAGCAGACTCCTTGCTCACTATGGAGCCCAAAGCAGGGCAGGACTGTTTGAATCTGAGATCATGACCTGAGCCAAATCAGAGTCAGATGCTTAAGTGACTAAGCCCAGGTTATGCTTTTGATGCATGGGGTTGCAAAGTGCACTTTGGTGAGTTCCATATTAGAGAGTAATATAAGGGCCATAGTAACAGAAAGAAGGCTTAAAGTGAGGGAGTGATTTGAGTGGGTACCCATGGATAGTCAAGGGAAGGGATAAATCAAAGCTCCTTGAAGAAAAGAACTTCATTTCATATCCAGATTTCAGCAGCATTATATATCAAACATAGCAAGCATTTAATAAGTACATTAATAAGGGTGCCCGGATGGCTCAGTCACCACAGCATGCAGCTCTCCATTCCAGGATCATGAGTTCAAGCCACACATTGGATGTGGAGCCTCCTTAAAAAAAAAAAAAGAAAGCACATTGAAACATTAATTAATAGTTGAAAAAGACAGGGATAATTAAGGGAAAGAAAGGAACTGGAAGTCTTTGGATTTAAAATGAGTGACTCTGATGGCCAATTTTGCCATGCTTCTAGTTTTGATGGACAGGAAATATTATGTTGATTATGCTTGTGGCAAATATCCATTGAAATATGAAGAAGATTTACAAGTCTTTAAATTTAGTCTATTCTTGGTGTCAAACATTACAGCAGACATTTTTGAATATGTGATAACATTTAATACTTTTTAATGTTTGATCACAGAATAATGATCTGAAGCATTTACTACTGTATAATTTATAACTTATTTAATATATAAATATATTTCTCTACATTAGTGAAGACTGCAAAACTTTATATAATATATAAATTTTATTAGAAATAAATATGTATAAATTATACATAATATATACATATATGTGTATGTATACTTATATATATACACACACATATAATCTTCATGTATGCCAATTTTTTTAAATAGTTGAATTGTGGAATGTAAACAAATGGAGCCACAGTAAGTCCCAATCATAACAGGCTTAGCTTGGGGTAATTTTGGTCAGTACTATAATATCACTGGTTTCTATTAAGGTATTAGAGGAATATGGAAAAAGATGGAGTCCTTATGTATTTTACTACTGTGGGCTAACTGCAAACATGGTGAAAGACTTTTCAATGTTCAAATTCAAACTGTAAATGTGTAATTGTATTTCTTTTTCAAATCATTTCTGTAGGTATTAAAATTCAAAATATTAGTTAGAAACAAGAAAATAGGAACCTTATGGGAAACCCGTGAAAGAAAAGGTTCTGATAAGCATGGTCAGGTAGAGGAATATGAAGAGATAGATCAAGATGTGGACGATGAAGTCAAAGAATCCAAACAATTGGCTGTTTTCGAAGACAATTCAAAAAAGGAATCAGAGACAATAAATATAGCTGGATTACCACTTTTCAGGAGAAGGAGGGTGAGATGATACTTTGTGAAAATCTTACGAGTGATTGAAAAGTTGTTTTATTTTCTTACTGGTGGAAAATTAGACTTTTTTTTTGAGGGAAAAATCTTTTTCTTATAAAAATTCTAGTCTATCATTTAAAACTTATTTGGAAAAAATAATTTGGGAAAAGAAAATTTATTTATTTATTTGAGAGAGAGAGTAGGGCACAAGCTGGGGAAAGGTTAGAGGGAGAGGGAGGGCGAGACTCTCCAGCAGACTCCTTGCTGAGTGTGGAGCCCAACAAGCACTTGATCTCATGCCCTGAGCTGAAATCAAGAATCAGATACCCAATCAAATGAGCCACCCAGGTGCTCCATAATAAAATTATACATTATCCAAATTATGCATTTTTATGTATAAGTCATTGTGCAATGTACAAAATACAAATAACATAATTTTCTGCCTTCAAGGAGACCATACTTCCAGAGACAAGAAGATCACTGTCAAAATATATAGTATTATAAGTATACAAATTAGCCTGACAAAAGAAGGTATCTTGAGTTGCAAGTAACATTAAATGATTCAGCTGGTTTAAGTAAAATATGAATTAATTGGCTCCCATCAATGAAAAGTACAGGGAAAGGGGTTCAGATTTCAGGAATAATGTGGTATAATATCTCAAGAAAAGTCCACAGAATGAACTTTCTCCAACTTTGGACCCACTTTCTCTACATTGGTACAAGACTTGTCAAAACTTTAGCTTCCTATGCTTTCAGGCTCAAATCCAATGGAAGACCTACTTATCTCTCAGATGACCAAGCAAATGTTTTTGTGCATTAGCTATAATCCAGTTATGGGCACAGCCCAGAGTCAACTGCTATTGCTAGGGAAATGCAAAGCTCTGATTAGCCAGGTCTGAGTCACATTATCAGTACTTAAGCCCATCGAATGAGCTGGAGCAAGGAATGTTCCCCCAAAACAAAACTTGGGAAGGACCTAGCAAAAGTGTAGAGGGTCTAGAGGCTGGCATGTACAAGAACACAGGTGTACCATACAGCAGAAGTTACTCCCAAATGTTAGATCACGCTGGACATACACTAACTCATGACTAAATATCTTTGAGTTGTAAAATTCATGAGAATAAACAGATAGTTGGGAAAAAGGAAATAGTCACAATTGTCATCTTCAGTACTCACTATATTGGTTGGGATTTTAGATGTATGCTGTCTCATGTTAACATTAAATACTACCGTCAGGAAAAATAGTCACATTGACACATTTCAATTGGTTTTTGAGGAGATAATATTATGAAAAGACTCATATAATTTATCTGAAAACATATTCCCTTAATTCAAAGAAAAATTTTTCAAATGATTTATTGCAAAAATCGAAATTACCGCATTTTATTTTTATACCATAAAGGTAAAAGTGGCTATGGCCCTATCGGATCTTGTTATTTATACCAAAGCTGAGAAGTTCAGAAGCTTTCAGCATTCAAGACTGTATCAGCAATTTAATGAAAGTAATTCTATTGGGGAGTCAGAAGCCCTAAAACTTGTAAAGTTGAAAGGTAAATTCTTATGATTCAAACAGATGAAGTGTTTAAACTACTTTTATTCACAGTTAAGGTGTCAAGATTGGTCAAGTACGGATATAAAAACTATATTCTCATGAAATTCCAACATATTTAACATAATTAAATAGAAGAATCTATGCCTAAGTGATTTCACAGAACTTGTTTAATTAACTTCTTTAAGTCAAGAAATTTTGATTAAGAATGTCCAGTGTGGACATTTTTGTGGGGGGGGGGCTGGTGAGCTGTTTGTAGAGGAGAGCAGTTGGTGATAAGCCTGCAGAGGTAGGCAGAGCCAAATCACAAGCAATGTGAGCTTCATCCTAGAACCAAAGGCGAGCAGGATTGAAATCTCAGAAATCACACCATCCCCTCTGTGTTTCTGAAGGATGCCTTTGATAGCAGTGTAAAGGAAAAGACTACCTGTAGCAAAGAGATGATGACGGCTCATGGTGGAAGGAGCTGTGGGGAACTATGTGGACTCAGCAGGCACCTGAGGTAGACAATTAAATAGACCTAGAGGCTATATATCCAAGGTGAGGGAGAAGGAGGACATGACATCCAGGCTGGGCTGACAGATGGCTGTACCAAGTACGCCCTGTCATGCACATCCGCAGTGAGGCCTTTCGTCTCTTCATCTTCTTTCCACTGTCTTCTGATTCTGAACCTGATTTTGAACCTGAGAACCCTATTCTGTTTGTAGAGCCAAAGATACAACAAGGCCTTGGGAAGGGAATGGGAAGCAGACTCTACCCTTTTCTCAGACTTGTGTGGTGGGGAATAACCTCAACTTTAAAAGGGATGGGCAGTTAACTCAGCAGTCAAATGACTCTCCAAATTCTTCTTTAAAAATGCAATCTACCATTCTCTGTAGAAACACCACAGCAGGGAGATCAGCACCTGCAATGGGCTCAAAACAGCTGTTGGCAATTTGGAAATGCAGATTCTGATGTATTTGTTGGTTAACCTTTTTTGGGCTGGCCACTGGTGCCCAAAGGTTTTGAAGTATACATTTCAGCTCATCTCTTCAAATTGACCTCTGGATATTATAGGGCTTTTTTGTTTGTTTTTTAAGCTGTAGATTATGACCAAAAATCAATTCAGTAAGTCTGAACCACTGTTGAAATAATCGAGTAGAATAGAAAAGACTAGAATAGAATAATAGAGATACAGTAAGACTATTATTTTGTGAAACAATTATATTTGTGTGTTGTGTTTTGGGTGTGATGTAAGATATAGTTCTTACTGTGGGTATGGTTGACCGACTTTGAATTTGAATGACTTACTATGCTAGTCTCTATTATTTCAAATTATTGGATAGTTTTGTTATTTTTTGAGGGAACAAGCCCTCCAGGCACAGCAAAAGTTGTTATAATTCTCTCAATATCTTTGTATTTGATACTTGCTCAAAACTTGAAAAGGTAATGGGCAGTTCTGAGTAGAGTCATAAAGTGTAGCATCACTATTTCTTTGGAAACAGTATAGAACATTTTTCTTGCACCAAAATCAAATAATGAATAATTAATGATGTGGACAAATGTATACTCTAAGAATGTCCTAATACTCTAAAAAATCATTTTTTAATTAAATATTTTATTTATTTATTGGGGAGAGAGAGAGAGAGAGAGTAAGGGAAAGGGAAAGAATGAGTGGTGGGAGGGGCAAAGGGAGAGACAGTCATGATCTGAGCTGAAGGCAGACACTTAACTGAGTGAGTCATCCAGGCACTCAGAATGTCCATCATTATTAAAAACTTAAATGTTATTAATTTTATAATACAGGACAATAAGAAACAACTTATTGAAACAACGTTTCCCATGTGTGGATGCTTTTCAATCACTTAAAAATAATGTGGTGGGGAATATTGAAATGGAATGATTTTTATGTTATTTTTAAGTAGAAATAGTAGAAGTTTATAAACTTCAATATTATTCAATTAAAAAATAAGAATATACATATGACAATAGAGTGGAAAGATATATACAAAGAGGTTACTGGTTATTAATTAAATGATGAGATTATATATAGTTTTAGTTCTTATTTGATTTTCTCATTTATCTAAAATGAACATAAATTACATTTATAATAACACAGCATGTTTAATTTCTAAAGGTCAACCTCAGAAGTAACAATATCATTTTATGTTAAGGGTCTCTAGTCATCATTCATGTTTATTACTTTGTAGATAGGAAAAATTAAGATCCAGAAGAGTACACATCTTACCAAAAGATAAATAGCTTGCTTAGGGTGGGATAAGGGATCATTATAGTTGGACACACATGGTGCCTTTGTATATGAGTAGCTTCAAAATAAACTTTCTCTCAAGAAGTATATAACTTCTAAAATTGAGAGCTGATGAAGTTAATTATAATTATTAACCTCAGTAATTATATTTTACTTGAAAGTGATTCCTAAAGGATTGCATATGGAATGAGGGTGGCATCGATTCTATTTGCTTGGCCAGCAAATGCAGTGGGCCATAGGCAGTAACCATTTCTCCCAATACTGGTCCCCCTATTAGCAGGAGTAGTTGTGGAAACAGGATCTGCTGAGTGAACAAATAAAAGCCTTGGGGGAACATGAAATCTAATTCAAAAATTTGAAGGGTGTCCAATGGTAAAGGGTACAATTAGTTTTGAATCTCGGTGATTTAAAAAGAACATATACAAGTAAAAACTTATAAAAATAGGTAAGTAGAAACATAAAAAGATAGAGAAACAAATGGACTCTGTGTGTGTGTGTGTGTGTGTGTCTGTGTGTCTGTGTGTCTGTGTGTGTGTGTATCATAAGTATAGACCTTATCTGAGTAAGGAAAACATTTGAAAATAATCAGAACTACAATAGTCCCCTTATCCACAGGAGGAGATACATTCCAAGACCCCTAGCAGATGTCTAACCCTCTGGAGTACTGAACCCTATATATAATCTGTTTTTTATTAAACATATATATCTATGATAAAGTTGAATTTATGAGTTAGGCACAGAGATAGCCCACAATCATAATGAAAAAGAATAATTATAACATATACTGTAATAAAAGTTAAGTGAATGTGGTCTCTCAAAATATTTTATTGTACTATACTCAGACTTCTTGTAATGACATGTGATGATAAAATGCCTATGTGATGAAATGAGATGAGATGAGGTGAATGATACATGCATTGTGATACATTGTTAGGATGCTAGCAAAGGTCTGGTGATTTGTCAGAAGTGGGATCATCTGCTTCTGATTCTGGTTGACTGTAGGTAACTGAGACCACCAAAAGCAAAACCACGGAGAAGGGGGAACTGCTATATGGAAAGGTAGCAAGTTCTTTTTCAGTGGAGAGATGCAAACAGAGATTGAAGGAATTTTGAGGGAAATTGCTGTGGTGGTTAGGGTTGGGAGCTGAACTGAATAACTTTAACATCCCTTTCAACCCTGAGAATCTGTTGGCTCTTCAGCTCAGTTCATTTGGATGGCATTATATATCTTTATATGGCTTACACGTGATTCTGCTCTAATGTGAAAAATAAGTAAAAAAAAAAAAAAGACAAAATGGAGAAAGATACAACTTGGTTTGGTTTTTTTAAAGATTTTATTTATTTATTAGAGCGAGAATGAGAGAGAGAGCAGGAGGGAGGAAGGTAAGAGGGAGAAGCAGACCCCTGGCTGAGCAGGGAGCCTGATGTGGGACTTCATCCGGCACTGCAAGATAATGATCTGAGCTGAAGGCAGTTGCTTAACACACTGAGCCACCCAGGCGCCCCACAACTTCTCTTTTAAAACATGGATGCACTTTATTTGGGAATTTTATGTAGTTTTATGTCAACGTGAGATTAATTAGGATTTAAAAAGCAAATATATTATTTAATCATTTCTTCCTCAAGTGAATGATTAGTATACATAAAATTGTGTAATAAAAATTAACTTCTCAATAACAGTGAATTACACTGTCAAACAAAGGCATGGATTTATTTTGATGTCCATGAATTGCTAAAACATATGTATCAAAAGTAGTGAAACAATTATAGAATTATATAATACATAGAAACATAGCAGTTTATTTAATTTATTTGAAATATTTCACAATGTTCTAATACATATATTTTTTAGCCCACGAGTTTATTCTTCACACCAGGATGTTCATTACCAGAATTTATCCCAAAGCAACAAGAACCGACTCCTCCAATTTTAATCCTCAAATATTTTGGAATATAGGTTGTCAAATGGGTATGTTATATAGAATATTGAGTTTCTGTAAAAATAAGATAAAATAAGTTCATTTTGTGAATCAATGAAAGATTTATGAAAAGAGCTTCCCAAGTAGGATTTTTTGGCCATGGGTGTTTTGGGATCAGGCAGTAATATGAATCATTGGTTTCAAGAGCAGAAGTTATTCCTAAATGGGTTAGAGAGGATAACTCTAAGTGAGGGTTAGGGGCATAGAGGTTAAATTCATGAAGATTTGGCATAAGAAATGTAGGAAGGGGAGAAAAGACATCAAAATGGATGTAAGAGGAGAGTGAATATCAAATCCTTTGCTTGAAAGATTTGCTAAGAGCCTCTTTAAATCAAGGGACACACTACCTTTTATACTTTACCCTATCTTCCACATTCACAGGATTGAAATGTGAATGAGATTATGTAGCTCTGTTATTTGTCTTTACCAGACTCTCCCTATTCCAAATGGATTAGCTGTTATAGCATGGGCACTCACAAGTCAGAGGGTACAGGTGTGAACCTCTCTGCTCCTGGACTGTGGCAAGGCCCATAGGTTTGTGGAGGGAGGGGGAGAGTAGGGTTAGGATAGGTGGGTGAGGGGGTTCCAGGGGGAGTGGAGGACGGCCCTGCCTATAGTGGCTATTTACTGACATATATAGAGGGACTTCTGTATTTTAACAGCAATTATTGTTCTGCTTGTTTCATACTGTCTCAAGTGGTAACAATATCTCTTTGGACTTGAAAATTTAAAATATACTTGGTGTCTTTTCTTCTGGCATTAAGTGTACTGATTTTCTCTATTCTCATATTTCCTGAATGTTATCTGATCTACATGTTGCTATTTTGTAATCTATAGTGTATATCATTTTGATACACAGAAAGCTATAAAATAATTTAAAATTGAAACTCACCTTCATACATTAGTATACACATGGCAGGAAGACATGTTTAAAAATCAGGAATTATTTGGCTAATGATGCTCATTCTTAAAATGTTTGGACATGTAAAAGCCATAATTCAGTTTCAGTGAATCTTTGAACTGTGTTTCTTTAGCTGTGCCCTCTCTTTCCTGACAATATCAAAATACTTTTTTTCTGACAGTGGCCTTAAATTTCCAGACCCCTGGTCTGCCTATGGATCTTCAAAATGGGAAATTTTTGGATAATGGTGGTTCTGGATATATTTTGAAACCATATTTCCTAAGAGATATTGAAACACAGTTTAATCCAAATGAAACACCAAAAGACACTGATCCAGTTACACTTACGATAAGGGTAAGATGAAAAACTTTTTCTTTCTTCTTTTTTTTTTTTTTTGGTTATTATATGAACTAGAGAGTCTTCATTAATATTTTGAGTTCCACTGGTTTTCTTTAATGTCTTTTTAATTTCTAGTCATCTTTTTTGATATTATAGGTAGGTGGTATTTTGGTACTTCTCTATGTCTGAAAAATCATTCATGTTGCATGAATGATTACCTGATTGTGAATAGAAATATTAAGGCTGAAAGGTTCTCCTCTCCAAAGTCTATGTTATTCCATTGTCTTTAGGCATTTAATACTATGATGGAGAAGTCTGAGTTCAGCCCACTAGTTACTCCATGGATATGTGACTCTCATCCTCCTTAACTTTGTGGAATTTTACTAGAAAATTTTAGGAGCTCTTTGCTTTTTCATTAATCTCCAGAATTAGACTTTAACAGCTCCAGATATTTGCCCCTTGTCTCTGAATATTCTTTGATTAGTATTTAGAAACCAAAAGTTATCCATATACTTTTCTTGAGTATCTGTCTGCATATTTACTCATTCCTGTCAGCTCTACCACTGTCTCTTTTTCTGCCTTTGGTTTTCCTCCATATTTGATTTTATTATCTACGGATTCTAATGTAGATATGAATTTTTCTCCTGCATTACCAGTTTCTCTCCTCTAATTTTTATTTACCTCATTTTGCTTCCCTACCAGCTCCCTTCCCCACCACCCCACCTTTAGCTTCTTAGATCCTGTGTGATTTTATTAGGAGCAAAAGCAGTCTAAAATGTATTGTTTGCAACAGTATAGATTTTTTTGAAATCTTTCTTATTCTTCTATAACCTAAGTGCTATATTTATTTCCTTTTTTTAAAAATGTCCCTGAATCTTCTGAAAAGCCCTTAGCTTTTTCTCTCCCCTTAGTTATAAGCAATTCTATTTTAGATTGTATCTGCACCTGTGGTTTGCAACAAATTGGGTGGGTAGGGCTCTTTGATCCCTCTCTTTCTTTAGCTCCTTGCTCGTAGAACCATATGAACCATTTCAGATTCTGTTCTGAAATTTTGGTACTTGGATTGCTGTCCCTGGTGAGGATTTTGGGGTCTGCTGTTCTGATTGAGGGGACTGCTGCTGGCTGTGCTGTCGGGTGGGGTCTTCCCTGCTCTGGCATCCTGGCAGTCAGATGCTCCCATCCAGACTGCATGCCCTTCAGAAGCCTTCCTCTCTAGGCTCCTTCCTCTCCTGTCCTCATGGCACAGGACTTGGGGGACCACTTTCATCCATTTCTGGCCATACCCTTTTTGTCCCAGCTGAGAAAGGAGATTTAAGAGATGTTGCTATTTTCTAGAGGTTAATGTGGAAAGAGAGGAAAGAAAAGTTGAATGAAACAGAAATGATCCTGGCCACTGCAGGAAATAGTCCCAGTAACATATGTAGCTGACTTTTTTCTTGGTTGTTATGGATTTTTCTAAATTTTTAATCTAGGGAGGGAAACGAAACAACAGAGATTTTGAACACAGAAACAAACTGAGGGACTTGGAGGGAGGGGGGTGGAGGGATGGGAGAGCCTGGTGGTGGGTACTGGGGACACCTAAAGCGTGGAGCACTGGGTGTGGGGAATAGGGAATGAATCTTGAAACACTGGAAAAAAAATTTAGTAACAATAAAAAAAATAATAATAAATTAAAAAAAAAGATTTTATTTATTTGAGAGAGATAGTGCAAGCAAGGGGGTGGTGGAGAGGGACAGGCAGACTCCATGCTGAGCACAGAGCCTGTCATGGGACTGGATCCCACAAAACTGAGATTGTGGCCTGAGCCAAAATCAAGAGTGGGATGCTTAACTGACAGAGCCACCCATGACATAAATTCTGATATAAAAGTAGGGGCATATAGGGTAGAAATTGCCAACAGCACTGGATGCAGTGCAGATACCCCAAATCAATTAGTTGGCACTCTTTCTATGATCCAGTAAATTATTCTCCATTAAGTTGCTTGCAAATGTTATCATAACTTTGGCATTCCTTTTTTTATGTTTTATTATTTATTTGAGAGAGAGGGAGAGCACAGAGGGAGGAGCAGACTCTCCAATGAGCAGAGAATCTGATGTGGGATTCAATCTCAGGACCCTGGGATCATGACCTGAGCTGAGGCAGCTGCAACCAACTGAGACACCCAGGCGACCTCTTTTTGAATTTTTTAATACAAAAATTTAAAAGATTAGTAACTTTTTCTTTTACCTTTTGGTTATGATATAAGCTAGAAAGTATACATCAATATTTTAAATTCCACTGACTTCTTTTAGCACCTCTACATTTCTGTTCATCTCTTCCACCACTATAGGGTTGGTCAAATTTTAACATCTTTCCACATCTGAACCAGTGTCTCCCCATTGCCTTTTTGTGTGAGTGAAAAAATGCAAATGGCTGCATTGTTCTAACATCAAGTCTAGTGTTGTAGTTGATGTTCTAGTGAGAAAAAGGGATGAATCAGCCACTTTGTATCATCCCCTCCTACTCATTACAAATCTCCTTGCTGGGCACCTGGGGCGCGTGCTCGCTCTCTCTCTCTCTCTCTCTCTCTCAATCTCTCTCCTCTTCCCAAGTGATTCGTTCTCAAATTTGTGGGCTACTTTACTCTACCTGTCTCTGAAGTATTTTTTTTTAATTTTTAATTTAAATTCAATTTAGTTAACATAGAGCATATTATGTTTCAGGGATAGAATTTAGTGATTTATCAGTTGTATATAACATCCAATGCTCATCACATCATGTGCCCTCCTTACTGCCAGTCACCCAGTTACCTCATCCCCACACTCCCCTCCCCTCCTGTAACCTTGTTTCTTTCCCAGAGCCAAGTTGCTTAAGGTTTGCCACCTTCTCTGTTTTTAACTTATTTTATTTTTCCTTCCTGTTCCCATGTTCATCAGTTTTGCTTCTTAAATTCCATATGAGTGAAACCATATGGTATTTGTCTTTCTTTGACTGACTTATTTCAATTAGCATAGTGCCCTCTAGTTCATACATGTTGTTGCAAATGGCAGGAATTAATTCTTTTTGATGGCTGAGTTATATTCCATTGTTTAGATACCACATCTTCTTTGTCCATTCATCTGTTGATGGACATGAGAACTCTTTCCATAGTTTGGCTATTGTGGATATTTCTGCTATAAACATTGGGGTGCATGTGCACCTTCAAATCACTATTTTTTGCATCCTTTTGTTAAATATCTAGTAGTGCAATTGCTGAATCATAGGCTAGTTTTATTTTTAACTTTTCACGGAACCTCCATACTATTGTCCAGAGTGGCTACACCACTTTGCTTTCCCACCAGCAGTTCAAGAGGGTTCCTCTTTCTCCACACCCTTGCCAACATCTCTTGTTTCCTGTCTTGTTAATCTTAGCCATTCTAATCAGGGTTATCTCATCATGGTTTTGATTTGTATTTCCCTGATGCCAAGTGATATGGAGCATTTTTTTTTTCATGTGTCTGTTAGGCTAAGGCTTTTTCTTAATCTTCATCTCAAACTAATTATTCTCCTTGTGTCCTTTTATATACATTTATGGTTTCAACTACCACCGATGCTCAAATCTTTAATCTGACTTTCATTCCTGAATTGTAAAGCATATTTTAAATATCCTACTTAACATCCTTACCTGTTTAATCCTTGTTCTGTCAAGCTTAACATATTAAAGGCTGAACATCCCTTCCTAGTGCAATCTTATTTTCTTTAAATGTCAATGAACTCTATCAAATTCATTGTGTCAATTAACTCAGGCTAGAAAATTGGGAAGCATTCCTCTCTTCCACATCTGTCACTTCCCATGTCCCATCTCTAAATTCCATTGATTCAAAAAGTCTTCCTTATTCAATCCCTTTGTCTGATTATCATTTTCCTCTGTCTCCCCCTCCTTTATTAAGGAATTTGTTACTCGTCATCACATTATTCCATCACCTTCTATGTCTTAAGGGTTTTTCACATAGCCTATCTCAGTCCTCCTGATTGAACTTCCACAAATTGCCCAGAGACATTGTGCTCCCATGTTAATCTCATCATGCCTACTTAATGTTTCTTTGGGTGTCCCGCTTGCTTTCTTGATCAGGGCTTCACCCAATTCTCTAGGTCCATCTCTCACAACTTGTCGTCTTACACTTCTTCTGTAACCATAAGACACCCCCATACATTACATATGCTTTTTCCTTTGACTGGATCATTTTACCATCCTTCACCTGCCTGTTGCATTCAGAACTCATTTTTCAAGACTCAAGGGTCACTTCTCTTGGAAATTTTTTCCTCGACACTAAATTAGTTAGGCTTCTTTTTATAGTTTTGTTTTTCCATATACCCAATAGATGCATACACTATGTCACTGTATTATACAGCCTATATCAGAGATATTGTAGGTTTGGTTCCAGACCACCACAATAAAGCAAGTCAGATGAACTTTTTGGTTTCCCAGAGCGTATGAAAGATATGTTTATACCATAGTCTATCTGTTAAGTGTTTAATAGTATTATGTCTTAAAAAAATAATGTACATACCTTAATTAAAAATACTTTGTCACTAAAAAATGCTAACCATCATCTGAGCTTTCAAGGGGTCACAGTCTTTTGGCTTGGTGGAGGTCTTTCCCGGATGTGGATGGCTGCTGACTTAGCAGAAAGGTGCTTTCTCAGGGTCTGGGGGGCTGTGGTTCTGTTTTGTCAACTACATTGACACAGTCTTCTAAGTCCTTTGCTGTCATTTCAACAATTGTCACCACATCTTCACCAGGAGTAGATACCAGCTCAAGAAACCGTTTCTTTGCTCCTGTCCACCAGCAGCAACTCCTTATCTGTTCAAGTTTGATCATGAGATTCAAGTAATTCAGTCACATATTCAGGCTTCACTTCTGACTGGAGTTCTCTTGCTGTTTCTGCCCCATCTGCAGTCAGAACACACACATGTAGTTTGCTGTCTTCCATGGGAATGCTGGGTGGCACCCCCAAACAATTAGAATAATAACATCAAAGATCACTGATCACAGATCCCCATAAGAACTATAATAATACAAAGTTTGAAATATTGTGAGAATTACCAAAATGTGACAGAGAAACATGAAGTGAACCACAGCTGTTGGAAAAAAATGGTGCCTATAGACTTGCTCAGTGCAGAATTGCCACAGACCTTCAGTTTGTAAAAAATGCAATATCTGCAAAATAGAGGTAAACAAAGCTCAATAACATGAAGTATGCCTGTAATTGTTTATTTACGTGGGCTTATCTTTCTCCCTTGTCTGAAGGTCCCAGTAGGATAAGGACCGTGTTTTAAGTCTTCTCCACAGTGCCTGACACAAAGTATATTAGATGAATTATTTCTTTTTTAAATTAAGAATAGTAAAGAGAACAGATGTGCACTTCTACTGAGAAAGCAAAGATGGAAGACAGCTAGTATGTGCAGATGTTTGCAAATGTCACGTGTTCGTTTCTGAAGGGTCTTTATATAGGGATCTAAGTGGCATGATATAGAACAGGCAGGATTAATGATTTTCCCAAGAAACTGCTGCCATAGATAGCCATGTGGGTCCTTTTCCCTTGCTTTGATCGTCCTGCAGAGCCTTGATTACTTGTACAAATTGTGGAAGACATGCTTTGGGAATTAAGAGCTCTAGTTTTGCCATTAGCTTTATGTCCTTCATGAAGACATTTCAACATTCCTGATTTAATCTCTGTCATCTGCAAATTGAGAGTTTTGGATTAGGTCAATCATTTTCAAACTTTAAACAATGATACAACCATTTTCTAAGTTCAAAATCTTATGCATAAGGCCAACAGATGAAAGCAGACGTACTCTAGTTGACCATCAAGGGTTTTCTTTTTGATATCTATCTTGTGGTGGCCCCTGGAAGGGCTCTGAATCAGAGTATAAAAAGTATTTGAGTAATAGCCTCTAAATTCTTTTTCAGTTCTCATATTCAATTATTATTATTTTTTAGTCAGACAATTTTTTTTTTTTTTGACATGAGTTGCCCCAAAGCTCAGCCTTCTCCATATTGGTAAAGGTCTATTACCTGCAGAGGAGATAATTTAACTAGGGGGCTCTGGTATCAGTGTACTTATTGATTATGGCCAATGTTCTCATGACTCCAATGTCTGAATAGGCTGATTGATCAATTCCCATTCTTTAGTTGTTAAATATTTACACAGTCACTCTGGTTTCCAGCTAATGTTATAATGTATGGATGTAGGAAAGGAAAATTATACACTGACACTTTTTCTGTTTCTTTTTCTTTTTTTTCCTCTTCCTTTCTTCTTTCCTTCCTCCTTTCTTTTTTACAACAATTACTTATTTTGTTACTCTTTA
The DNA here is from genome assembly GCA_004023965.1 of Spilogale gracilis. Lineage (NCBI taxonomy): Eukaryota > Metazoa > Chordata > Mammalia > Carnivora > Mephitidae > Spilogale > Spilogale gracilis. The sequence goes on along the minus strand of PITA01002174.1, from coordinate 3,396 downwards.
TTATAATCTTCAGGAATTGAAATTGTGTCTCAATTTTTATATTAATACATTTTACAAATTAGTACACTTGAAATAGTGCTTTTTGTTTGAACTTTGTTCCTTAAAGACAGAACTTAGTTTCAACAGCTAGTTTGACAATACAAGTTTAAATGAAACTATTGTTAATTACTAAGTGTTCTTCCATTATCCAGTCCCTAATATATGTAGGAAATCACTGATTTTGTCAGATTCACATTACTTATGATAATATTGACAAAAATAGGTAATATAAAATTTTATCATAAATTATCCAAATATAAATTATACTATCAAAAATGCTGTCACAGGAAATTATGAAGTGTTTTCTTCTCACATTTCAGAAGTAGTATTAATATTATTTTTTAATATTTGGCTCTTTTCATATAGTATGAATTTCAAGATAGTTTATGTTATCAGAGTGATTTGACCTGAATTACAGTAGGCTATGATTATAACAATACTTTTAAGCAATGTCTTATAACAACTATAACAAAGACTTTAAAAATAAAAAAAATGTTGGATTATAAAATTCAATGTGAATTTTACTATAATTATATACTGGTAAAATAGAATAATGTACATATATTCCTACCATTCACCTGCTGACACTTGAGGATAAGAATTAAATTTTAAAATTTGCTTTATATTCCATTTTTAATTTTTTTGTGGGAACTGAGAGTCTGTCTTTTTTTTTGAATACATATTTTATTTTGAAATTATGTGATTACACAGTCTGATGTCCTGCTAAATTTTTGCATTCAAATATTTTTGTGCAGCTCATAAGTGGTATCCAGTTGCCTCCCAGTATCCATTCATCATCTAATAAAGCTAACACACTAGTGATTCTAGAACTTTTTGGTGTTCCAGATGATCATGTGAAATATCAGACTCGCGTAATTAAAAGAAATGGTGAGCTTCTAATATATTTTTATTGAACTTCTACTAGGCTTCTTGTTGTAAAGCTTAGAATTTATTTATTGATAGAATTTTGAGACATCTTTATTATTCATAAGGTGAGGACTTTGCATTAGGTTTAAGGATTTTGCATTTGGACTTTGTGTTGACCAAAGTGTTATATGCAGCAAAACAATTTGATAATGATTCAATGTGTTGCTTAATTTTTAGACAGATACAAAAATTTATCTGACCTGAAAAATTACTACTTTTTTTTTCCACTTTGACCTCCTTTTTATGTCTCTTCCTATATTGCTGAATTAAAGGGACATTTTGATGGCTGCAAATCTACTTAGCTTCTAGCCTTTGTGTAAAATAAAGAACATATGATATAGTATGATATAGTATGTTACCCATTTTTATTTCACTGTTTGAATTATTTTAGATCAAAGGTCTGTGGCTTTTGGCTCTGGCTAAGGATGCCATAGAAACCTACTCATACAATATTTGGATTCATAATTCAGTCATTTTTGCCAGAAGGGAAATGTAGGAATGGAAGAAATGATTTTGGTAAGATTTTCAGTTCCAGCATCCTGTGATATTTTATGTAATACACTACTGACAGTGTCACATCTTCATTGAGGTTGAAATCATTAAGGACACTAAGGTGTAGATTCCTGGGATTGACCTTTAGTCAGGGTTACCTTGGAGGAGACCTTGGAACTGATTCGAGAGTCTAGAATCTTCTTTGTGTGGATATTCCCAAAGTGTAGTGGGCTTCATTTCAGAGGCTGGAAATACGTGTCATGTTAAATGGCACCAATGGAAAATGGGTGCAGTTGTATTAATCTTTTTTTTTCCTTGGGTGATAATCTCTATAATACCCACCATCAGCCCCCTGTATTGACACCCCAAATACTCCTCCTATAGTTCCCCTAGGACAAAGGGTCTGGAAAAAAGATGTGGGAAGTTTAGTCTACTTCATCTTAGGTTATCTATGGGAAAGGATACCGGTGATGACTCACTGCCTTATTTGGCAAGCCTTAGAGTTGAAGGCATACTACAATGGCGGTGTCATGAAATAGTAACTGCTTATGTCAGGAAACTTATAGTACCCTATCTCTTGTTCTCTTTATCCCCCGACTTGAATCTTCATGACAAAATGCACAGAGCATTTATTTATTCAATGCACCCCTTGTAATATGATTCTAGCTCCCATTGGAATTTAGTTTATGTCCCTGGATTTTATGGAAATATTCCTCCAGAAATTAAATTTGGTTTATTGAACAATACTGAGCCTGTCTTATTAGAAGCCTGGTGATAAGTATCAAAAAGACTTAAAATCTCTGTCTATTTAATGTATTATTATATATGTCGAAATTAACTCTGTTGTGATAGTTTTCAATTTGGTATGGAGGATGAGATACAATAAAACTAGTGTGATAGAGTCATTAGTGGTTTTTTTTTAAAGATTTTATTTATTTATTTATTTGAGAAAGAAAGAAAGATCACAAGTAGGCAGAGAGGCAGGCAGAGAGAGAGAGGAGGAAGCAGGTTCCCTGCTGAGCAGAGAGCCTGATGTGGGCTTTGATCCCAGGACCATGAGATCATGACCTGAGCTGAAGGCAGAGGCTTAACCCACTGAGCCACCCACTGAGCCACCCAGGCACCCATAGTCATTAGTGTTTTTAAGGAAAGTACAAGAATTGTAGTGGAATGGGCAAATTTGGAGAATGAATAGACTTTTCTACAAAGGTTGAGAATGAAGGCATTGAAGGCAAAAGGAATAATATGAGCTCTAAAACCTGGAGAAGACCAAATTCAAACATGCTAGGGAAAAATACAGAAGTTTAATGTGAGTGGAATAGAGGGTGAGGTAAAATTAAAAAGTTATGTTGGGGATGGTCATGGAAAATTGTGAAAACCATGATAAGGTGTTGGGTAATTTCTTTTTTGTAGAAAATGAACAAGATTAAAACTCTTAAACAGGGAGATAGCACTAACATAGTTGAGCTTTAGAGAGATTGTTTCTGCAAATTAGGTAGGAAGAAGTGTATACAAAAGAAGTGAGAAATACAAAAAAGAGTCAGGATATGATTCCATGGCTAGAGGATGGGGAATTCCAGTCAAAGAAGGCCCATGGCATCAGAAAAGGAGTGGAGAACTTTTATGAGGAAGAGTAGCAGGAATAAACTCTAGCTAGTTGGACAAGGGGGATTTTAGGATGGCGTAGCTACAAAAGTAATTGTGGTATAATAAGAGACATGAGAGTCTGGAAGGAAAAAGATCACATCTGGATAAGGAGTGGAAGTAATCCTTCAGTTTTGGTCATACTCAAGAAAACTATATTTGTCACTATAAAATTTGGTATCCTGGTTTCCTCCTTCCCTTCTCCCCTCCTCTCTTCCTCCCTTTCTCCCTTCTGATCTCTCTCTCTCTCTTCCTTCCTTCCTTCCTTCCTTCCTTCCTTCCTTCCTTCCTTCC
>PITA01002173.1:109802-169394 GCA_004023965.1 Spilogale gracilis | reverse complement strand
GAGCTCTTAAAATATAGCTAGTGTTACTGAGAATTTTTGTTTTCATGTAATGTTTTTTAGTTCAAATTTAAATTTTTTTATATTTTTTTAAAATTTTTTCAGTGTTCCAAGATTCATTGCCCATAGGAAGTTAATTTTTAAATTTACTTGATGAGAGACGTCTCCATACCCATCTTGCATTATGAAGAAACTGAGGCATTAAGAGTGACATAGTTCCTAAATGTGAAGCTTGAGTGCTAATCCAGGAGGTCTGGCTTCAAAGATATAGCTTTGTTTAATCTTGCTTATAAGGAGAGAGTTTATTTTGATCACTTTACAGATTCAGTAACTCTATTGGATTTTACTTTTATTTTTTTACTGTCCACATTTTTGAATAGTTTTGGGGTTTTCTGTTTTTTGTTTTTGCAGACAGGTTAGATTCTTTCCTGCCTTGTTGTAAGATAGTAACACATACGAAGAGTTGCTTCCATTAGCATGTACTGTTCTACCCACCAGACCTCTGCTCTAAACCCTTCCCGTCTACCTATTCCTCACTTCTTTTCCCAATTGTTTCCATCTTACAAAGCACAGATTTTGAAATAAATATAGCAATACATCACCTATCCTCATCCCCACCTAAATTCATTTGCCCCGTTGTGAAATTTCTAAGGCATTTATAATCCATATGAAACCACCACTTCTCATGATTCTTGTTTTAAGAATGTAAATTTTTGACAATTAGATTACATGCCTTTCAGTTCAGAAACCAAGCCCTTATCTTGTGTTATGCATATGCAGAAATCTATATACTTGACACAGAATTGCCAACTTCTCTGGACTCACAGAAACATGCTCCACTTGGAAAATATTATCACATTGTCTTTTTAAAGCCCTCATATAGAACAAGCAGCTCAGAATGTAAGAGTTGGCAATACATCTCTCCTCCATCACTATCTCTGAGTTTCGTCTTGGGTATGTAACGAGAGACATTCACTCAGGCATGAAGAATAGAGGCTAAATGAATTGCATTTGGATTGTGAAAATGGTGCACTTTATGTGGTTAGGGCACATTCCACATTTTTTTCTTCCTTAACGAACGTGACATTTGTGTCAACTGGTGAAGACTGGGGGTCCTCTTGGTATGGATAAAAATTCATTAAGCCAGTTCAGCAGGGAACACCAGGATCCACATCTTACCCCAGTCTCTCCTTCTCAAATAGTTTTCATTAACTCTCCAAGTTCTAAAACCAGTCACTCTCATTTTTTCATTACATGTTTCATATAATTTATTGTACATAATAAATAGTTTGCAAGAGTTGGGTTTATGAATAGCTTGAAACAGGTTTTCCGTGTCCAAATCAAGCTGCCATAGTAACCATTTTTCATTTCTGCCAAACGTATGGTCTTTTCCTTCTTTTTTTTTCTGCCTTGAAATATGTTGTTTAAAAAAATCCCAAATTATTCAGGAAAGTTGATCAGGTTTCATTAAAATAATGACTTCATTGTTAGCAAATGCTTATTTCAATCTCTTATTAAATAACTCCTTGCATTATGAGCATCAAACTGAAAATAAAAATATATAGCTTTAAATTTTGGTTTAATGGTATTTATCATAAAAGTAAATTAAAATACATTTCTGCTCGCCTCCCATTTCCCCATAAAAGAATCTCTGCCTTTTTCAAACAATAGAACAGGAGCAAGAACAGGTTAAATTCTTCCAGATAGTTCCAGGGAGAGAGTCTAGGACGACACTAATCCCCTGGGTATTTTTACCCAAAGCCCCTCACAGAACTTCTAATTTCTTTGGCAAGAAGAATTTTTAGAAAGATTGTTTCCACAGGTGTATTTTCAACTTCTCATCATTACAATATTTTGGCTTTTAAGTAGCTAGCATCCAAAGTCAGAGCCTTCTTCCTCAAGTAACTAGTACCTCACAGCTAAATCTACAAATTCTAAAAGCCAACTCAACTCAAAATCTTGCAGAGGCTGCACTCAACAGCCATTTACCCCAAATTCTCAAACAAAAGACTATTGACAGAAGTCACTGTAAGATACGACACTTATAATGACTAATGTTATGGAGGTTGAAGGGAGTGGCCATGTTACAGCAGAGAAAGATCTGTTTTCATGAAGATTCTCTTTATGTAAGTGACACATCTACTTTTAGGGTTTTTTAAAGTATAATATTTAAAAATTACATATTATAATAACATTATTTAGCTTAAGAGAGAGAAATATTTATTAATTAGTCTAGGTTTAGTTTGTAGCTCAGTGGTACCATGAGATGTACACATTTTTACCACTGACCACTAAAATGCCTTGCTTTAAAGCACTTCCCAAAAACCTCATTTTTTGCTACAAACCTTAGATTCTTACTTATCAAATCTAGCTTCATGTCCCTCACAAGTTCTTCCATTTATTCACCATACTTTAAGATGTTATTTATTTGACAGAGAGAAACAGAGCTAGCTAGGGAACACAAGCAGGGGGAGTGGGAGAGGATCATAACCTGAGCCAAAGGCAGACACTTAACAACTGAACCACTCAGGAGCCCCTATTCAATGTATTTTTAATAAGATTTTATTTATTTATTTGACACAGAGAGAGATCACAGGTGGGCAGAGAGGCAGGCAGAGAGAGAGGGGGAATCAGGATCCCTGCTGAGAAGAAAACCCAATGTGGGGCTGGATCCCAGGACCCTGAGATCATGACCTGAGCCAAAGGCAGAAGCTTGCCTGCTGAGCCGCCCCGGTGCTTCTATTCAATGTATTTTGAATGAATGACTTCTCTGTAGAATGCCATATAGGTTCCATGAAGCCATATATTCAAGAGTAAAATCTGGAACCTATCACCAAGGATAAAAATAAAACATAAAGGTGGCATAAACATAAAGGTTGGAGACAGACTATGTAACACATTGAGTGAGAGACCAGATTACATGATCCCTATGAGTCCCAGTAATGGTGTCACCTTTACCATTACAGCGACTACTTCCAACTACAGTTAGAAAAAAAAAAATTTTTTTTGTAAGCTTAAGAAATTGTATCTAGTTAAGGGGATCTATTGGAAGGATCTAGAGTATCTCCAAAAAATCCAAGGATCTCATAAAATCTAGAGTATCATAAAATCTCACAAAATCCAAGCTCATCAATAATCAGCTTTCAAAACTACAGGAAATAGGAAACCTGAATTTTTGGAATCTGAACTGCAAAAGTTTTTGACCCTTAATCTCTTGACTGCTGCCACTAAGGTGAAATCAACTTCCAGCTTCTATTCTAAGGCCCTTGGTTCACAACCCCAAATTCTCAGAGAACACATCTAATTAGCTTGAGCCACTGTTTGTTCCAACTAGCTATGGGTAAGTGGACAGAGTCAAATATTACTGGCATTTCTGTTGAGGTCCGCTCTTATTTATTGGGGGTAAGGGGCAATTCCTAGTGGGGTAGATAGCAAAAGTCACCTTCTATGACCACAACTAGTGTTCTCTGGGTTCGACATTGTACTTTTCATGCATCACCTCAAATAATTTCCAAGAAGTCTATTGCAATAGATACTACTATTATTCTCACTTTACCTATAAAAAAATGAGATTTTTAAAAAGGGTCAAGTAGTGGAGCCAAGATCTACAGTCTGCTTTTTCCAGTTGCAATGCCTATGTTCTATCCTTAATCGTGATGCTGTCAATCTAACAGGTTTACATGTAGATTGAGTCTGGTGCCTCTGTTCCCCAAACTTTCTGTCCTCCATTCTTCATTTTGAGTGGGAAAGAGCTGGTTGAAAGAAGCATTTAAGGAGCTAATAAATGTCTTGTTAACCCATACCCCAAACTTATCTACCTTTTCTTGTCATGTTCTAAAATAAAAGCGGAATATGTTCCAGATAAACACATGTGTTTCTTCACGGACTCTGTGTGTTATACGGTATTTAGACAAAGGTGAACTGATACCACTAGTCCTATAGTCCGGAGTAAATATATTCTATAGTAATATAGTTATGTGTATGTTGGAGGGCTTAGGGAATAAACCACCAATTGTCATGATATTTCTACAGGAAATTCTGAACATTTAACTTAGAAATAAAATGTGAGCACATATTAGAACTACTGACCAGTCAGATACAGTCTGTAGACTATTTCTTTTGGACACAGTCACCATGGTAAAAATAAATTATGCATTTCTCTAATGAATGAACTTTAACCCCAAACAAGGGAAATAATCTGTATCTTCCAATCAGAGGAGAAGAAATCCCCTGGGATGGGGGGAGGGATGAAAACTCTACAGTTACGTGAGATATATCCAGACCCAATAATAATTTATCTGTATATGCTTGCATAAGAGAGCTAATACTTTAGGCCTGGCACTCTGACTTTTGAAACAAAGTCTGGTTCATTATCCCCGCAGGGGTGAAATGGATGACACGGCAGGTGGCAGGGGTGGGGGGAAGGTGAAGGAAGAGTGAGTTTTGGCTACTACTGCTTATTCATATTCTCAGGTTATTACTAAGTTCTAACCTTGCAAGTTTGGGACTTTCTCTGTGAAAAATCACATGGCACTTAAGTACCACAATAAAATGGGTGGAAATCGCCATCAGGGTGAGTATATAAAAACTTTAATAAGGAATCACTCACATGCAGTGGACCTGTTCTTGATAATAAACCCTTCACAAAAATGCTTCAGGTTATTGACTCTTTTGGGCTGACTAGGAAATGAGCTCTTAGACAAAATGAGAAATTTGGTCCCAGGTGGGTGCCAGGCCCCTACTTTTGCAGTGGAGTTCTCAGCAATGGAAAGATGAATTGGACCCCTGGGGTAGAGGAATTCGGGTGACCCTAACAAACCTGATTGCCTCTGGTAGTCACAGTGTCTTTATAAACACTGTAAAAAGAGTTAAGGAAGAGCCAAGAATGCAAAAATATCCAAATTTACATTGACGAATGAATTAATTAGGACACGACTAATTCAAAAATTCTGATAACAGAAATAGGGCCCCATGGGAAAATAAATTACCTCTCCTCTATCAGAGAGGGAAACACATGCAGACATTATCATTTTAAATGCAGTTTAAATATAGCCCAAACACAGTCCAGATCACTTTTTTTGATCATAGAGAATATGCTTTTGACTATCTCATCTGCTTAGGTTTCTGAGAAGATTCTCAGAAGGAAGATGGTGTCTGAGGAGCTATACAGAATGTACCTAAAGGGCTCGGTGCTATATGACTCAGGCAGAAGGGTAAGTCATCTCCATTGCCCGAGCAGAGCTGGAAGAAACAGCATACAGCTGCCCACTTTCTCTCACTTCTGCCCTAACACAGGCTTGCTGCTGAGGGAGGCAGAGGAGAAGGAAGGCAAAGGGCGAAAGGAAGAAAAAAAATAGAGAAGAGAGCAAGGAAACAGAGGGATAGAAACCAAGACAAAATTTACTGCGGACACTGGATATTAAATCAAGGTGATGTGATAGGGGACTATTCCTCCCTCCCTTCCTCAAGGTTTAGGATGTTTCCATTTATGAGAGAGAGCAGCTTTCTAAAAAGCTAAAAACATCTCCCAAAAATTGGCTACAACTTCCTTCACACAAAGACAAGTTTGAGAGATACGAATAGTCATGGGAGGAATATTTTATGGGAACAAAATATTTATTCTTGTTTCGCTTATGAGGATATCAAGACAGAAAATAGTCTCTGGAGGAAATCATGGCTGTGAAAGATATTTCTAAGATCAAAGTTTACCTGACACATAAACCAACTCACGAATAATGAAAAGCATGAAATTCCGTTTTGAGAGGCGCTGGTTTTCTTTTTTCTTTTATCAAATCGGCCCTTTTGTCTTTTACAAAATATATGTGCAACTATAACAATGTGATCTTTTTTACCTGTTAAAACTTGAAACTTGTAATATGATCAGAGAATTCAAGCCCCATGTAGAACGTGAGGTATTTTGTTTCCTTGACAGACTTGTGATAATTTTTTGAAACAATGAAATTTATCTCCTAGTAAATGCCATCAATCTTCCCATTTATATATACAATGCATTCTAAATTTTTGAAAAAAATGGTTCAATAGTATAATACCTTTTCTGTGGCTCAATTTTCTTCAGTTGATGATGGGAAAATCAGAAATACATTATTCTTACTAACTTGAGCTGAATGAAAGTCTTCATTTAAAGTAACTTAATTATATACAGAAAGTATGTAATAAAATAATGACCTCTATTATGAATCATAAGTAGCAATCAAAATAATGATCAAATCAGATAATAAGTTTGATTATGTGTAGAATTTCACTTTCCTTAGGTATGTTATTACTCCCAGAGCAGGATGGAAACAAAAGGACTTGGCTGGAAATAGGCTCTCTCTTGATCACATGCCTAGTATAGTTCTCTGTGCCTAGTGGGTTCTCAATAAATATTCAGTGATGATTATAATGAGTCTTCTGGAAACATTGCAATTCGCAGGTATGCACAGATCTAAGATTAGAAAAAATTTGTCAGTGTAATTGATTGTGTCAAAAGAGAAAGAATTCTATATCCAATATCAATCATATAAACTGTGGACCCAGACAAACACAATTTCTGTATGGCTTTTTTCTTTCAGTTTCATTTTTTCCTGACCACCCCATATACTAAATGGAGACGCACTGGACACATCTATCACTTGACTAAATTATCCAGGGGTAAGGCAGCACGGCCATATTTTTGCCAAACATTTCTGGAAGTTTTACCTTGCTTCCTGAATCAGGCCCTTGATTTCTGACTGTCCTCTTCAAGGGAATAATTCTATGGAGCCTGGGACTTTGGAAGGTCCTGGGATTACTGTCACTGGGGCAGACTTTAGGCCATTCTGAAGTCAGAACAAAGCTGTGAGTGCCATAAGTATATATGCCATGGAAAAAAAATGCTGAATTAAAAAAAAATCTGATGTGAAACGTGGCTCTGGTTCTTTGCAGGCTGTGATGGTGTCTGGGACAAGTTAATAGTAGAACAGTGGAAAAGTGGGCCATTTATTTTGTTCCATTGCCACATCCTAACCACTTCACTTTTAAAAAATGTAAGCCTTTCGTCCCCAAAGAGAAAGGGGAAGAACAGATGGTAAGATTGCTCAGACCAGGAAGCTGGAGGTCAAGCCTTACTCTTTAGTCTCCTCTACCTCTACTGCCCTCCATATCATGTATAGCCACATTTATTTTTCTACCCTCTAAAAATCTGTGAAATCTTTCTACTTCTCTCTAGCCTGCTATCACCTTCATTTCTTATGCGGGCTCTGCAATAAACATATACTTTGCTGCCCACACTTCTTTAATGTTTTCAATCCATTTGCCTCTCTGTGGTCTGAGTCATTTTTTTAAGTATCTGGGCATGGTGTACTTAGTTTGTATAAGGCAGTATGCAAAGTTTTGTGGTGACAACTTTATATCCATTTTTTTCTCATTCCAGCCTCTTAAAAACTGAATTTGAGGGCACCTGGTTGGCTCAGTGGGTTAAGCCTCTGCTTTCGACTCAGGTCATGATCTCAGGGTCCTGGGATGGAGGCCCGCATCGGTCTCTCTGCTCAGCAGGGAGCCTATTTCCTCGCTCTCGCTGCCTGCCTCTCTGCCGACTTGTGATCTCTCTCTGTGTCAAATAAATAAAAAAAATATTTTTAAAAACCTGAATTTGACAAATATAATTAATTTCCTATTGTTTCTATAAAAACATAATGAATTTCGTGGCTGAAAGCAATAGTGTTAGGGAAGCAGCCATAGTTCTACATATCGCTACTCCCTGGGATTGCCTAATCAGTGCCTGGGTCTGGAACATTCCCTTATATGGACTCCAGTGCCAAGCAATAGTTCAGATTCTCTTTCCTTATTAGGAGAAATCTTTCCCTTTTCTGAGTTCACAGTGAACTCCCTTGTACTGCTTAACTGTTGTTACCACATGCACTTGGCCTGCGCAGTAGGCTATCTACCTTTTGAGGGGAGGAAATGGAGTTTTCACCTGCAGGACAAGAGGGCTCCGTGCAGTCCATCACCCTGTGTGGGCTCTCATGAAGGTCCTGCTGACTCTGGCAGACAGGCACAGAATAAAAACCCTTTTCTCTTTCCTGTGATTCTGTGTTCTTCCAAGAACACCTTGTGAGCTGGGTTCTTGGCGATTCTGAGCCCACTGGGGATGTAATGGCCAATATCTGTGGGCTCCAACTTCTGGTGGGTGGCGTGCCATTTTCTTTGCTGTCCTTCAAAAGGTGAGAATCCTCACCTGGGATTGGTAGCTGGATGCTCAGCAAGCTAATATATTCTCTTTCCGTTCTGGAGATCAGAAGTCAGAAATGGGTCTATGGGGCTGAATGAGGTGTCAGTCATAGGGCTATTTCCTGTTAAAGTCTCCCAAGGGTGATCTGTTTCTTACCTCTTCCGGTTTATTCCTCGGTTTGCAATTGTATGTGTTTATCCTCTGCCACATCGTCATTGTTTTCTCTGCTTCTGTAGACGAGTCTCTTCCTTGGCCTCACTCTTATAAGGACACCTGTGATTACACTTAGAGTCCACCTAGCTAATTCAGAACAATCTCTTCTTCTTAAGACCCTTAATTCAATTGCATCTTTTTTCCAGGTGAAGCAATTTTCACAGGTTCCAAGAACTAGGACGTGATGAATATCCTTGGGGCTACTACTCAGCATAGCACCATAGTTCTCTCTTCTCACTTATGACAAAAAAGCTTCAGCAGGTTAAGTAATGTGCCCAAATTTATACATATAGGAAGTAGCAAAGCTACCCAAGTCTTTCTGATTCCAGAATAAATGTTTCTATATAATGAAGAAACTAGATGCAGTAAGCTTAAAGGAGAAAAATGAAAAAGAGGCAAAGAGAGACATTATAATTATTTCCAAATATCTGAAAGAGCCATCATATAAGAAAATGGCTAATAATGATGACTAACATATATTTAGAGCTTATACATGCTAAGAGGTGTTCTAAGCTTCCTTACTCATTTAGTCTTTACATCTGAGGTAATTTTAATTATTTTTGGTGCTTAAGTTAATTGTTAAAAATGACACAGCTAGTAAGTTATAGAGTTGATATTTGAGGATTCAGAGACTGTGATCCTGAGTCTTCCCTAGATAGACTGATATCATCCTATAAATTCCGGCAGGAGGAACTTGAACCAAAGGAAGAAAACAGATGAAGACAAATATTTAGTTCAATATTGGAAATGCTGAGAAGAAATTATTTCTTCAAGACAGGGAGAAAATATTTGCAAAAGGCACATTTGATATGAGACTGTTAGGAAAAAAATATACAAAGACCTCCTAAAATTCAGAAATAATACAGAAACAATCCAATAAAAAAAATGAGCAAAAGACCCAAAAGATACCTTATCTGGTATTTGTGGGAAGGAAGGTATGGAAGGGTGGAGTAGTAAAACTAATTTGTATGATACTAGGATGAATACATGTCATTACACATTTATCAAAACTCACGGAATGTACTCCACCAAGAGGGAACCTTAGTATAAGCTATAGACTTTAGGTGACAATGATGTGTCAGGAAGGTTCATTGATTGTAAGCAAACAAACAAACAAAAATATAAAAGGGAAATTTAAGTGAGACACTGTAGAGGCAAGACTCTGAATTGTAGTCGAGTCAAGAGATTGGACATGTAATGATTTGGATAAAAGTACCAGAGGTTTATCCCTTAATTCTGGACAGAATGGTGGTGACATTGGTAAAAATAGAAAAGTCTGAAAGAGACAGAGAGAGAGAAAGTGCCTCAGTTTAGATAAATGGAATTTAAGCAAGACAACGAAATAATTACTATAAGTTATAGACTAGAACTTGAGAGGATGCCTAGGGCTAGAGATAAAGATCTGTTATTGACACAGAATAATAGCAATTTCCTGCAGCAATTAGCTTTCATTGGACACATTTTTTTTATAGGCATCATATCACTTAATTTTTACACCAGTTTGGTAAAGTAGACATCCTTGCCCCATTTCATAGATGAGAAGACTTAGGCTAAGAGAGGTTAAAGAACTTGGTCAAGGTCACATATCTAGTAGGTGGTGAAATGCAAAGCCATACCCATCTGATCTCAAAGCCCATACTCTTCATCACTTTGTTAAACTCTCATAAGAGCACGTGTGATTGACCTGGGCGGACGTCACATCCTGTGACAGCCTATTCTACTTGTGCCTGAGTGAAAATGGTTGGGTATTAGGGAGTGGCAACTATCTCTCAAGTAACATAGTGAAAAAAGAGAAAATTATTTCCTTAAAAATCCATTTTAATATGAAATTAATATAAAAATAAGGTTTTCTCCTCTCCAGTGTCAAGTAAAATCTATGAGGATATATGCCTTATGCAACTATTGCCTTCCTCAGCCAATTACCATACCCTCCAGGATTGGGGAGGAAAGATCCAGGCTGAGAAACTAGGCCAGAGTAGAAGAGAGAAGGCTGCGACACAACTTATATGCATCAATATTTAGGACATAAAAGGAAGAATGAAGGGCTTAAAAGAGGAACGGGAGAGTTGATAGAGAACTGGGGGCCAAACTGGTACACCATGGTGTTACAGAGAAAAAAGTGGAAGGGGATTTTCATATGCTGAAACTCTGCAAGGAAATATCTAGAAGGTTGGGAAAGCGCAAAAATGCTTTTATACTTAGGAATAAGTAACTTTTAAGGGCAGGGTATAAATGAGATGAGAGTCAGATTCCAAAATGGCAAGAAACAAGTAGGCACTCAGAAACCAGAGGGGTAATCAGTGGATACTATCGCTTTCTGGAGTTTGCAGGAGGAAATAAATATGTTGGGTCAGGCAAAACCAGAAACACCATATCAGTTAAGATGTTTCTATTGCTTGTAATGCAAATCAGTTCTGCCTAATCAAAAGAGGGATGCAGTAGAAGGCCATAGGGTAATCTTTAGAATAGAAAGAAAAGCTAGAGAATCAGGGGACATTGGAAAGTATGGGATCAGATTAATTCTAACAGGAACTGGTAAATAGGAATTAGTGAACAATCCCTGCAGAACAATGATATCTTGTGAATCTTGTTTCAGCCTTTTTCCATCCTTGGGTTGCACTGGTGCAAGTTCTAAATTCTAGGGAGAGCATCTGAGTGGCCGACTTTTGATCACGTGATCATCCTTGGCCAGGGAAGTTCAATGACCTAGAATTACAGTTTACCTACTAAGGGAAGGTTAGCTCCTCAAAAAAAATCTGGAGAATGAATTCCAGAAGGCACAAAACTACTGAAGTGTCGAAACATCGAGAGTTCTTGCTTTGCTCTGTGCAGGATTAGCTGAAAAGCATGCATCTGGGCCATGATTCTTCACTTTGCCCAGTTTTGTACTATATACACTTGAGCTCAGACAGCAGGAAATAGTGCAGCGGGCATCATGGAACCAGCATGCACCAATTTCAGATAACAAGATGCCATACAAAGCAAGGGATACCTGAGTGGCTCAGTTGTTAAGCATCTGCTTTCGGCTCTGGTCATGATCCTGGAGTTCTAGGATCAACTCCCACATGGGGCTCTCTGCTCAGTGGGAAACCTGCTGCTCCGTCTCTCACTCCCCTTGCTTGTGTTCCCTTTCTAGCTGAGTTTCTCTCTGTCAAATAAATAAATAAAATCTTTAAAAAAAAAAAAAGGAAGAACGGTCTACGTATATGACCAAAGCACAATTATGAAGAATATGAGACCTCAAAGATAGATTGTAGAAAGAAAATATAGTAAAAAAAGGACTCTAGAGATCATTAAACCCAGCTCTTTCCTAGTATAGCAAAGGAAAGAGATGCCAGGAGGAGCCCATTGACTTCTCCATGGTTTCCTTTTTGGAGAAACAGAAATTATATTAGCTGAAGAAAGTACAAAGAAAAGACGTGGTTTTCAGAGCTGGCTACGACGTAACAGGGAAAGCAATCTGTTGGGAGTAGGTTCAGAGCTAGGGTTTGAAGGACTCCTGAAATGTGTTTCCTCAGGTGTAAATTGAGGAGGGCTGGCCTAAATCTCTAAGAGCCTTTTCAGCTCTGACATACTATGATTCAGAGCAAAAGGTACTAAAATTAGCAAGTCAGACACAGGGAATAGGAAGCAGGGTGACTTGGCTGGAGCAAAGAAGCATGCTAGGGACGAACGACATCTCCGGGAGGGTCAGCTAATAGAGGTCTGGCTGGGAGTTCAGGGTTAGTACTCCCCAGCGTGGGCTAAGGGCATAAGCTCACACCCCTTCGTGTGCTACAGTATGTGCACCATTTGTGAAGCAATGAACCCACACACTTGTGAAAGCAACAGCACCCGATATCTTCCCATAGACATGGAATGTGATTGAAACATTATTGGGAGAAGTTTTCCTACAGGGTTGTAATAGCTGAGATTCCCTATCGTCTTATTAGATGAAGCAGCTCTAATTTTTAATTCTGATTCTCATAGAGTGTATGAGACTTCCAGCAGATGTGTACAGTCCCTAAGGCCAGGGCCTGGGGACATACAGAATGAGCATACAGCCTGAAGATTGAATATAACTCATTTTAGTAACCATCTGACAAACCTGCTCATGGATGCTAAACAGGGTTTTCTGAGTGTTTTATTCCCTAGTGGAAACATTTACTTTTCATATGTATAGAAGTTAGATGACATAAAAAAAAAAAAAAGAAAATTACCCTAATTCTTTTTGCTCTGTTATCTATTATCTTTTCACAAACCCATATGCTTTTTGATAAGATTACCAAATTAATGGACAAGGAAATATATTCTGTTCTTTCACTGAAGTCCGGTTGTATTTTGATATTTTAATACATCAAAATACCAAAATCCTATGCTTGCCTCTCTGCCTGGCCTCTTTCTTTCTTTTCTCTTTTTCTGTTTTTTGCAAGTTTTGTCATTCTTCCCTCATCTCATTCTTTCTTTGTTTCCTTGTGTATTTATCTCTGTCTCCCACTTTCCACCACATTAGCATGTATACTCTGAGCTAATCAAGATGCTTTGTCTTCCCCTTCTCCCTTCTTTCTTGGGCCACATATGCTGAGCCTCCACTATACTTTTATAAATGAGGTGGGGAAATTTACTTTGTCCAAAACTGCCAAATGGGCTCATTTCAAATCAAAGTGACTCTGGAAGTTATACGTGAAAAGTGGGAATAGACCTAGATTGGGTGAAGATAGTATTTTTTTATCTAGCTTGTCCACCCTCTCTGTGATAGTTTTTCATTGTGGACTCTGGAATACTTGCTCTTCTATTGGCAGCCCTCCTGTACTCATTATTGACCGCAAACATTCTATTTCCTGACTTTTACTGAAACCAAACTTTATTTTTCTGATGGTCATCAGAGTGCATCATTCTATTCATTAACCACAAGTTAGGGGTGTAAACATTCCCCTTCTTCCTTCTAGATTCTTTGGTTGGCCTAATAATTAAATTGATAGAAGACAAACAAGAGAAAAACCAGCACATTTTCTACCTATGGTAGCCCCATAAAAATATGAAACCCAAAGACAACCAGGTAATTGAGGCTTATATAACATCATGAGCTAAGGGGTAGGGATCTGGGGATTCAAAGGAGAAGAAGGCCACTCACAGGAAGGCTGAAGAGATGTTTGGAAAACAGTTTGTCTTGTTATGCAGATAAGTTTTTAGGTAAAAAGTTATCTCTGGTAATAGCTCTCTTCCTGATGCAGGCCCTCTTTCCAATACAAATTTAGACAGTTGAGGGGGAGTTTTTCCTGAATCTGCTGGGTTTTGATTGCCTTTAGCTCAAAATAATCCTCATGCCAGAGGCATATTTGGGCCTGGCAAAATCTGTTCCCCTTCACTAGCCCTTCACTGATTTGCTCAACTATTTCCCATAGTCATCCCCCATCAGCCTCTCCTTCCTTCCCCCTCTTCTTTCCTTCCTTCCTTCCTTCCTTCCTTCCTTCCTTCCTTCCTTCCTTCCTTCCTTCCTTCCTTTCCCTCTCTTTTTTTCTTCCCTTCTTCTTTTCTTTTTCAACATCTGTATCATAGGTCTATACAAAATTTTTCCCATTATTAAATTTTTATCTAGATATTCTTTCTGATTTTTTTTTTTCGGATAACATAGCACATTTCTTCTTCATCACCATCAGTTATCATTCCCAAAGATTTGAACATCTAAACAGACTATATCCTGACCTCAAATTTCTTCTGTACCTAAAATCTGATGATTCCCAAAGGCAGCCACATCTCAGACTGCATTTTTACAGAATTATCCAACTCCATACCTCGAATTCTAAGCTTCCTGAGGTGCCTGGGTGGCTCAGTCTTTAAGCGTTTGCCTTCTGCTCAGGTCATGATTCAGAAGTCCCTCGTTCCAGCCCCACATCGGGGCTCCCTGCTTGGCAGGAAGCGGGCTTCTCCCTCTCTACTCCCCCTGCTTGTATTCCCTCTCTCGCTGTGTTTCTCTGTCAAATAAATAAAATCTTAAAAAAAAAAATTCTAAGCTTCCTTTCCTAATTTTCACTTCCTTCCTTTCCACTTCTCAATTCCACTGTTCAAAGTCTCCTTTCAAATGTAAATTAGATCTTATCATCCACCTTCCCCCCCAAAACCCTCCACTGAATGTTCCTTGCACTTGAAATCAAATGGAAATTTCTTACAAGACTTGCTCTAGGAATGGATCTGGCTTTGTACCCTTCTCTGATATTATCATACCCTGTCTTCTCCCTCCCTCATGTTTCTGCAACACAGGCAACTTAGAACAAGGCAACTTCAGGCACTTGGGTAATGTGGACTCAATGCTACCTCCTCAGAGAAGACTTCTTATACACCCTCTTCAAAGAAACCCCTTAGCCTGCTTACTTTATCTTGTTTGTTCAGAGCACTCTCTGATTTTCTACTTGTTGACTCTCCAGGATACCAAGTTGCTTCTTTGTCCAGTTTGCTGCAGTATCTCCTGGGGATATTACAAAGATCAAGAAGTAGTCTTTGCTTTCTAAGAGTTTTCAGTCAGGAAGAGAAATCAGACAAGTAAGCAAGGAATTTAATACTGAGCAATCGTCCTGTAGTAGCATAACACCGTTATTAAAAATAAAGACTCCACAGCCAGGCTGTCTGGGTTTATCTCAGTTTTCCTGCTTACTGGCTGTGAAATGCAGGTGACTTAATTATATGATGTTCAGTTTCTAATCATTAAAATTGGGATATCAAAAGTATTTTTTTATAGGGCTGTTATAAGGGTTATAAATAAGTTAATGCAGAGTACTTAGAGCAGAGCCTGGGATAAAGTAAACATTCAAAAAGTGGGAGGTATAGTTATACATCAAATCTTGTTTTTCTCCTCATTCCAGGGATCACAACTCTATTTCAGCCAGTAAATATCTGTCTGGACTACTGAAAAAAAACCCTGGCCTTAGTCCTGTAATCTATTCTGTATTCCACTGTATATATTGTCTACACATTGGTCCTGTACCTAAAACACCGTAGTGGCTTCCCATAACCTTGGATAAAGCCCAATTCAGTAATGTGCGAGACAAGGCCCTTCATGATTAATCTCTGCTTTATTCTCTAGCCTCACTGTCTCCCACTTGCTTTTCACCTCTTATGTTCTAGAAATGACAAACTTCTTGCAATCTCCCAACCATACCCTACCATTACTTTCCCTTATGCTTTTGCCCATGCTATCTCTTCCGCATGGAACATTTTTTCCCTATATTACATCTGATCTAAAACCACCCTTACTAATCCTTTAGGACCCAGGTTTAAGCTTCATACTAGAGTATACAAAGGTTCCCAAAGGTAAATTTGAGAGCTCCTAAATACCCAGGACATACTATTACTATGGTATTGAACACACTGTCCAATCATCTATGTCTGACTTCCGGAGTTCTTTGATGGCAGGTATTGCTTCTTGTCCATTTTTATACACTTAGTGACAAGCCTGACACATAGACTTATTTTTTGTTATTCAGTTATTGTCATAATGATGCTATGTGACAAACAACCCCAAATTTTAGTGGTGGCACATCCCTTCCTTCCATGAAGGAGAAGCAAGGTCCAGACTTAAGTTGCCATCATAATTAGAAGGTTTGACAAAATATATGAAGTGACGGTTTTCAGACACTGAACAGACAGTGCAGAACTGTGATCCCTGAGAAAAGGGACATAAAAGAGGTAACCCCTATAATTGCCCTAAATTTCTACATGGAGTCAGTTTCCTAGCCCATGGATACAGGAAAGGAAACTAAATGCTTCCCAGAAAATCAGTCAAGGAAACATACTCAGAAGTGATAGCACTAGCAGACAAGGATGTTGAAACAACTATTATACTATGTAAATTATGGAAACAAAAGAAGAAAAATTAAAAATATAAGAGGGAAATAATTATAACTTCTAAAACTAAAATACAAATCAGAAATGAAAATTTTCCTTGCTGAGGTTAATAATAAATTAGATAGTGCAGATGAAATGAAATGTTCAGTAATTTTTGAGTTACACCAATAGAGTCAAGCAAAAAGTGAAAAAAGATTCAGAAAAAAGGAAAGAGAACAGTCTCAGTAATCTACAGAACATTATGAAGTGGTTCAAATATGTGTCATTGGATTCTAGAAAGGGAGCAGAAAGAGATTTAAAGAAATGATGGTCAATTTTCCATATTGCTGAAAATTATAAAGCTAGATTCTAAAAGGCTTAGTATAAACTGAAAGCAGGATAAACACATACACACATGTGTGCAGAGATCAAGGAAGAATTATATTGAGGAAAGTAGTGATAAAGATAAAATCTTGGGAATAGAGAAAAAAAGCTATATTACGTAGAGTACAAAGAAGTGAAACCAAAGACCTCTTGTAAGAAATATGAAAGTCAGAAGAAAATAGAATGGCATCTTTAAAGTGCTAAAATCACCTTCAACCTAGAATACTGTATGTATGAGAATGTCTTTGAAAAGAAGGGGGCAAAATAAAAATTCTTGTAGAAAATAAAAACTGAGAGTAATTAAAAGTGAACGAAGAAAACAAATGATTAAATGATGGGCCAAGACCTTAATAGATACCTCATCAAAGAAGATATATTGATGGCAAATCAGCATATGAAAAGATGTTCACTGTATAGGCCATTAGTGATAGGCACATTAAAACAATGCCAAGACATCACAGCATACCTATTAGAATGGTCAAAATCTGGACCAATGACAACACCAAATACTGACAAAATGTGAAGCAAGAGGAACTCTCATTCATTGCTGATGAGAATGCAAAATGGTACAGCCATTTTGAAAGACAGTCTGATAGTTTCTTACAAAACTAAACATCCTCTCATTGTATAGTACAGCAATGGCACTCCTTCATTTTTTCTTAAAGGACTTGAAAAGTTATGTTCATAAACTTTTGTATGAACATAAAAGCATGTACATGGATGCTTATGGCAACTAATTTATTCATAACTGACAAAACTTGGAAGCAAGTAAGAAGTTCTTCAGTATGTGAATGGATAAATAAACTATACTACATCCAGACAATAAATCATTATTTAATGTTAAAAAGAAATGAGCTACCAAGCCATAAGGAGACATGGAGGAAATTTAAATGTTATTAAGTGAAAGAAATTAACCTGTAAAGGCTATATTCTCTGTGATTACCACCATATGACATTCTGGAAAAGGAACAATTATGGAGACAGTAAAAATATAAATGGTTTCTAGGCATTGAGGGTGGAGAGGGATGAATAGGAGGAACATAGAGAATTTTTAGGGTGAA
Organism: Spilogale gracilis; assembly: GCA_004023965.1. Classification (NCBI taxonomy): domain Eukaryota; kingdom Metazoa; phylum Chordata; class Mammalia; order Carnivora; family Mephitidae; genus Spilogale; species Spilogale gracilis. The sequence goes on along the minus strand of PITA01002173.1, from coordinate 151,730 downwards.
AATACTCTGTATGATACCATAATGATAGACATATGTCATTATACATTTGCCTAAACCCACAAAATGTGAGACACAGGGAAAACTTTACTGTAAACTATAGATTTGGGGTAATTATGATGTGTAAGTGCAGGTTCATTGATTATAACACATGTGCCATTTTGTTGGGAGATGTTGACAATGGGGGAGGCTATGCATGCATAGGGGCAAGAGGCAATTAGGAAATCTCTGTACGTCCCCCTCAACATTGTTGACTTAAACTTCTCTAAGAAAATAATGTCTTAATAAAATTTAAATTTAAATTTAAAAGAAATTGGAGGGTACTTGTCACCTGCAGACATGAACTTTAAGTAAGGTTAAATGAAATTCAACAAAGAAATTTTGTCAAAGAAAATGATACTAAATAGAAACTTGGATCACACAAAAGAATAAAGAATGTGAAGAACTGTAAACACATGAATAAATATAACAAGCTTTATTATTTTTTTTTAAGATTTTATTTATTTATTTGACAGAGAGAGAGATCACAAGTAGGCAGAGAGGCAGGCAGAGAGAGGAGGAAGCAGGCTCCCTGCTGAGCAGAGAGCCTGATGCGAGCCTCGATTCCAGGACCCTGAGATCACAACCTGAGCTGAAGGCAGAGGCTTTAACCCACTGAGCCACTCAAGCACCCAAGCTTGCTTATGTTTTAAAATTCTTTAAAAGATACTTGACTGTCTAAAGCAAATATAAGTAGTAATGTGCTGTGGGGCTTATAACATACTGTTTTAGTATTCTTACATTATTCATAAAGAGTAGGGTGATCCATCTCATTCCTAAGAGTCTGGGACTTTCCTGGTTTAAGCACTAAAAGTCTTAAATCCTGGGAAACTCCCCAGACTTGGCAAATAGGTATGGTTAGTTATCCTAAATGGAAAATCAAATTGTGATAAGTAAAATACATTTTGGAAGCCCTAGAGCAATCACTAAAAAAACAAAAAACAAAAGCCACAAAAAAACCCACAGAAGTATAATTAATAAGACAATAGCAGAGGTAAAATGGAATTCAAAGAATATTCAATTTACAAAAAGGGATGAAAAGAGTAAAGAAGAAACAAAGAATGGATGTCTCTAGTAGAAACAAAAAATAGCAGATTGATAATTTAAATTTGACCATAGCAATAATTATATTAAATATAAATGGTCTGAACCCTCCAGTTAAAAGACAGAAATTGTCAGACTAGACAGTGAGAGACCCAATTCTATGCTGTTAACAAGAAACTCACTTTAAATACAAAAACACAGCTGTGTTAAAAGCAAAAAGAAGAAAAAAATATACGATAATAACTCAGAGCATAAAACAACTGGAATGCCTATAAGTAATACCACATAAATTGATTTTGAAACAAGGTCTAGTGCCAGGAGTTTCATGTTAAAGGAACTGACCCATCAAGGAAACAAAACAATTGTAAGTATATATGGCCTTGATAAAAGGGGTTCAAAGTACATTGAGCAAAATTTGAATATATTGTAAGGACAAATATTCATAGACCAAACAGACAAAAAGTCGGTAAGAATATAGAAGAGTTGAGCTACACTAAACAACTTGATGTAATTGACATCTATGGAATGCTCCAACCAACACAAACAGAACACACTTTTTTTTTCAAGTATACACAAACATTGACCTAGACCAAATAGTAAGTCAAAATAAATTTCAGTGAACTTAAAATAAAACTGAAATTATATAGTATTACCTAACCACAAAAAAATTAAATTAGAATCAAATAAGAGAAATTTATCTGCAAGTTCCTCAAATATTTGGCAATAAAGTAATATGATTCTAAACATGAGGAAAATTAGAAAATACATTGAAATGAGCAAACACTCAAAAAGCAACATATCAAAACCATGGGTGCATCTAAACTTGCTTTTATAGCTTTAATTGCTTATATTGGAAAGGATAAAAATTCTAAACTCAATGATCTAAGCTTCTTACATTAAGAAACTAAAAAAGGAAGAGCAATTAAACTCAGAATAAGCAGAAGGAAGGAAATAATAAGGAAAAGAAGGAGTTGAATAAATAGAAAAAGCATAGAGTGAGCCAATAGAACCAAATAATGTTCTAGTGAAAAAGTCAACAAAATTGACACACGTCTTAGTAGTCTGATGAAGAAAAAAGAGGAAGAGACAAACTGCCAACATCCAGAATGAAATAGAGGCACAATTATAAATCCCTCAGGGAATAAGCTGATAATTAGAGATCATGAAAATTTAGTGCCAATAAATAAGACAACTTAGATTAAATGGATAAATTCTTTGAAAGACATGAATTACAAAAACTGACTAAACAAATCCGATTACGATTGGCTCTACAACAATCACCCCCATGAAATCATTTCTGACAGCCACTGGTGTCCACCCTGCCAGTGAATGCAATGAGCAGGTCAGTACCCATTTGTCTATTTGATAGTACTGAGCACTTCTTGAAGTGCTTCCCTCCCCTTTTTGGTGACAGAACACTCCCTTTTGGTTCAGTCCTACTTCTATGGCTATTCGTTATCATTATCCTTCATGGCTTAATTTTCTTTTGTGATACCTCAAATGTGGTAGACTCTCTAATCTCACTCTAAAACCTCTTTCTGGGTGGTCTCATTGATTCTTAAGACTTCACCATCCTTTCTAAACTGATGGATCCAGTATTTATGAGCAGCTAACTGTATATCCATACCTGAGCATATAGCAGTCACCTCAAACTCAACACGCACAAATGGAATCTATCTCCCACTCAGACTGGGACTTTCATCTTTGTATTTTCTTTCTCAGTAAATGAATGAATTGTCTCCACAATTCCCTGATTTTCTTAAGCCTGAACACAGAGAGCCAGCCTTCTCTGCCTTACACTCACTCTCACCATCACTTAATAAGTCACCAAACTGTATGAATTCTACTTGCCCAGCTTTGTGTATTATTGCTACCTGAGTTTGGGGCACTATTTTTTGGTTAGTTTTCTAAAATACTTTTCTACCACTTGCTTTTACTCAAGTTTTCTCTTACCCTAATCTATTTTGCACTTGTTGCCAGAGTGATCGTTCAAAAACAGAAATCCAACCACTCTCCTTCTCAAAAACCTTTATCACTCCTCTGTACCACTAGGATAAAGATAATACTCCACTGAAGTGTACAATGTCCTTTACAATTGGATCCTTTCTTTTCTCTCTTGCCTTGTCACCTTTTACTCAATCTTCACCATTTACTTTCTTTTCATCCCAAACTCACTGCTTGGAGTTTCATTCATTTATTTCCTCTGCCCACTCCTCTTCAGTTCTCCACAAGAGATGCCTTCTCAGTCAAGAAAGCTTTTCCCCTGCCCCCTCCCCAAACCTCAGCAATCTGAAGTGGTGTCTCCCCTAAGCATTCTTATACAACTCTCTTATGACAACTTGAATAATTCTTCTTACACTTTGGAAAAAAAAATGAGAACAAATAATGAGATTTGGAAAAGCAAAATCACAACTCTACAGACATTGGAAATAGAGAGGTGTAAAAGGAAACAACACAGTTCAACATGTCAAACTTAGTTAAATGGAGATTATAGAGGAAGATACTAGCAACAAAAATAATTGATGGATTTTAACACACACAAAAAAATGAAAGGAAGAAAAAAGTAAAGAGAAGACTTGTTTCTAATAGCATCACTAGTAGCTGTAGAATGAAATTCAGCAAAATGGAAAGCAGGCAGCTTTCCCAGGGGAAAAAAGTCTCAATAATCACATCTATTGGTCTATGGCCAGGTCTCCTTAGAGAAAGAGTGACAAACATTTAGGCATTTGATGCTTGAAAGATCCACCACTTGAAACATAAACTGGGTGAAAGGAGAAAATGTCTTAAGCAACTGATAATTCTAGGATTTTACAAATATTTCCTCTTTGTAATTCTTGGATGGCATTAATTTCTCTAATACACCTCCAGAAAGTCCCGCTCTGGTAGGGCAAAGCAAATTAGGGCCAAATACGTGAAGTTTGCCACAAATTTCTTCATGCCTGAGGTCTAGAACTTTGAATCATCTTTGTGTCTAAAGAGGTTGTCATAGACGATGAACACAGAGGAAACATCATCAAACCAGCATATAATGTTGAAAGGACTGAAGACTTGTCATTTTCCTGACCTGGTGCAGAGCACTCCATGTGATCAAAGAGAAGCTTTCTAGACAAATTGAGCATTTGGGAGCCACAGGGTGCAATTACTCAAAAAAGTTTGAGTGATTAATCACTAGAAACTTTTTACTCTAAGAGTCTCTTATTTAAAAAAGAAATTAAATTAGTTCAAATATTGAATTTACTTGCCTTTTGCCTTACATAGGCAGCTACAAGGAAGTATTTGATACTAAGTACTGGGAATTACGGCATGTGCCACAAGGATTTTAGAATCAGGATCTAAGTTGTGATCTAATTAAACAATAAGATCTGACAAAGCAGTCTCCACGGATGTGTTAATGACTTCCTGGGCAGTTCAACTTCCAGGTCAAGGCAGAAGAAGGGCAAGGTCATCTGCCTTTGGCTCAGGCTTTTTTCCCCCACTTAAGAATAATGCCTCTACTGTCTTTCTCTTTCTCTCTCTCTCCCTCTGTGTCTGCTATAAAATCATACCCTAAAACAGTGACCAGAAAGTCTGATTCAGGAGTCTCAAAACAGCAAGACTAAAATTAAAAAAAAAAAGTTCTTAACAATCATATAAAAATATGCAAGAAAGAAATAGCATACCACAGCCCACAGCCCTACCAAATAGAGGCATAAAGTGAGGCAAAGGAGCTCAACAGCATGAAAACACACATTACCACCATAAATGATAGAAAGAAAAAGTCAGAGGCAGCAAATAGACTCTAACCTCAACTCCCACATGTGGAAACATCTGTTCAAATTGTGGCCACACCTGTCGCCCTGTTTAGAACACAGAGACAGATCAAGATGCGGAGAGATGCTTATCACAGTCGCCTACTTCCCGTAGATTTCCTGAAGGGCTTGGTGGTTGCATAGGTTTTAGTATTAGAACTTTTTTAAGCACAACTTTGCCTCTGGAAGACAGCTGAGTTTCTTTCAGGCTATTTTTACTGAACAAAAACTTTGTTCTTTAAAAACAATAACAATGCAGTGAATTGAAAGTGAATTAAGAAAAGTAAGGAAAAAAGTTTATAACAGATGCTATTATATGATTAAGGCCACTTTTGAATTCTTGTTTCCTAAACAAAGAAAACATTTGTAAGCTTTCGATTAATTATGTTATTTTAGATGACAAATGTAGTTGGCTCTGCATCAGTTCGTGTGTGAGGTCATCTGTGAATACAGACTACTTGCCTTCAGGCTGTGACTCATGCCTTTTTGCACAGAGTAGTCAGATAAAATATAAGATGCCCAGTTAAATTTGAGTTTGAGATAAAGAATGAATTATTTACCTACATACATAAAATATGGGGATATACATAAAATAATACTTGGGACATTTTTCCTTGCTGAATCCAGAACCCCTATTTTCGCACTATTTTTTTTTTCCAACACTTTGCATCATTCTGCCTTCGTAAGGAAGGGGAATATAAAAACATTACACAGGTGGCGTAAATTCAATTAACCCCCAAAATGAAAATCTAATTGAGAAAAATGAAAATTTTCTCTGCAAGTGTCCTGTCAGGGATTTTCACCCTATGGATGAAGCCCTACGATCTCTCCAATCTCTTCAGCTTCCTTAGGCCTGGGCAGGAGACGAGCACTAGGGTGATTCTAGCACAAAATTACTGTTAGTCATAAGCTTCAAAAACATTTGTCTGCCTATTGTGCATACAGTATTGTTAATTACCAAAATTTCCCTCTCAAACTTTTCCTGTAATTATGATTGCATTCTTAGAATATGGCCAAGGGAGTCTAATTTAGACAGGTAGAGCCAATTCATTCATTTAATCATCCTAGGAAGGATTTATTCACCTTCTTGTCCTCTAAAACACTGAGCTTTCTTTTTAAGATTTTAATTCAGCAAACATTATCCTACCTGCCCGCTTCCTTTGGGATTTCTGCATGGTTTACTCTAATTACTCCCGATGCCAGACCTTGTGTGCTATGAACAACTTCAAAGAAAAAAACTAGAAAAGGAACAATGTGGTGTTTTTTTGCTTTCTTGCTTTCTTTCTTTTTATTTTAAGACAGTGTATCAAGGAGACAAGATAGCATTTTGTTCTCATAATGTGATAGACAAATCATACGGATAATCTATTAGGATGATGGATGGTATAAATTTTAATAGGAAACACCAACCGTAGTGAGTTTCTCCTACAATGTCTTTGAAACTGAACTGCCTCTGTTTTGTCCAAATTTAATACTCAGACCTTATAAGTTTAAAATTTCTCTGCATATAAAAACTTTATTAATTTTAATTACATTCATTGTAAGAATCAGTGAAATCGTAGTTTGGAGCAATTGTTTCAGAAGGAAGTTCCTGAAAATGAATCCCGTTTACTGCCTCAAGGTTAAATAGTAGCTTACCTTCAATGTCTGTTCTTCCCCTTCCCTGATAAAGTGCTATTTCCCTTGTTTCTGTATCTGTTTTTTTTCTTTTACTTCCATAAAGCTGAATTAACCCAAATAAATTGTTTTTGTTTTGCTCTGCATTGTTTGGCCAGATTCTTTATTTTCTTAAAATATATTTTGTTCAAAAGATGTTTCATATATGTCTAATATGTGCCAGGATCCACATCCTTTGACCTTGCAAGCCACGACTCTTATCCTCAAGAAGCTCAGTCTGCTGTTGGTCAGACAAGTGAAAAAAACAATCAAAATAACAAGGCATGATGAGTGCTTAGCTAGTTACATGTATAAAGCACTGTGAGGGTGAAAAGATGGAACAACTAACTCATCAGTGCCATTTTGTAATTCTAATCAAAGTAGCAGTTTTATAGAATTCAAGCGCTGGAAGTATCCTTCCTACTGGTTAAAATTAAACAAACCTAGTTTCAACATCAGACCGCTACTTGCCCGCCATATGACATTTTAAAAATTACTTAACCTTCCTGAACTTCAGTTACTTCATCCATAAAATATGGATATTAATACTTATAAGGTTGCCGGCTATAAGAATTAAATTAAGGAGCGGGGTCCTGGTCACCCCTGCTACCCCCAGAGGACACTCATCCTTGAGCTATGGCAAGCACCACACAACAGCCCTTCGAGGTTCCTATTTCTCCTGCTCCCATTTTACAGGTAAGGAGATGAAAGTGCCCGGGGTCACCCAGCCAGTTCTTTGAACTCAGGCAAACTTCAGGGTCTTCAATCACAATACTGGAGCTGTTATTCTCTTCACTTGGATAATTTTTGTTATGACTGTCATATTGAAGAAGAATCTGGCACCACCTGGTTGAAGTCCCTACTTCTACAGATGAAAGATCAGAATCGAGGGGTTAAGACACTAGAGGAAATCAGGGTTGGTATTAAAAAATCTAAGACTAAAACTTCTGCGGGATGCTGTACACCATATTATCATATTGTTTTCCTGTTGAACATTGGTTGTTAATGGGCAAAACATGTTTTTGTATACATGTCATATATATGTGATATATTTTATATATAAAATATATGAAATATCACAGGTAATTTCTGTGATCCTGAAATGATCCTGGCCTAGGTATATGAACAAATATACCTGAGTGCGAAGAGCTCAGGATCCCATTTTCCCCCTGTGCCTCCCAGAATCATACTGCCTTCAGCTCCTGAAGGGATGCTGGATGTCACCCTGACCTAACACTACATATTACAGAAGCTGAAAGTGTGGTCGACAGTCCAAATAGCTGATGGGTGTTCAGATTGTCTTTTTAAGCAAGAAAATTAAAATCAAATTACTTCATTTCCTAAACTGCCTATAAAACAATTATCTTTTCAACTGGACTCAGCTAACAATATAATTCCCTTACTATCCTACCCAGTGTTTGCATAGAAGAAACTGAGAAGTCAATGTAAATTTCTTTGTCATTTAGTAGAGGGAGAAAGTATCTGAGAACAAATTCTTCTTTCACTGGACAAATAATGCTTCCCCAGAAATGATATTGCATCCAATAAAAAAAAAAAAAGACAAAGACACCAGATTATAATACCCTATGTTCTCACTTACCTGTTCATGTTCTATTCTTATTATAATTGGGTCCCTACAATGTAACTTACACTGTGCTGGTCCCCATATTTGTAAAGTTTAATTAAATTCTCACAAACAACTCTGCAGGGTAGGTGATCTTATTTCCACCGCAGATAAGGAATCTGAATCTCTGAAAGATTAAATAATTTGCCTAAGGTCTTCTACCTTATTTGCGGCACACTCGGGACCACAGCTCAGGATTCACTGACCCTAAAGCTGCTGCTGTTTCTTTTACCATGTTAGGTGTAGGTGGCCTCTAAAAGACCATGGGTTGGAGTCCTAACTGAAGGGGGGGCGGATATATATGTATCTCCAAAAATACAAAACTAAAACATAACTAGAAAAGAGAATAAGGTGTGGCTGGGCCAGGAATAAAATCCAGATCTGTAAATCGTCTTGCTCAGTGACTGTGGAAGTCAGGCCCCATCATTTTCTTTGGGAAGAAAATGCAGCACAGAGAACAGGAAAGCTGGAGAAAGTACTTGCCAAGGGCAATGAGAGGCCCTTGAAATCCATACTCCTTTGGCAGAGACCTTCACTGTGGACTCTGCTATGCAGTACCTGCATCGTGTCCTCTGCCTCCCAAGTCAGTAAAGCAATATCCAAATATACCCGACCCCATCACAGCACCTCTCCTGCTTTTGTTGCCCATCTTGCCTTTGGTGGGTGATGCAAATTACATTGTTCTTCTCTGTGATTTTTAGAAACAAAGCCCATTCAGCATCAGATATATGTCAAGCATATTCTCACTAAGAGAAATGATAATATTTCCCATTTGAGTCAGTTGTGGGAAGAGCTTTTCAGGTTGACTTCAAAAACGTATAGGTCAGATCAGGGATGGTGTCATGATTAACCATGATGAAACAGGCCGATCCATGTTTATATGATGTTTGTGAAAATGATGCAAATGTATTTCATGCTGTCTAAAAATATTTTTAAACCTGAAGGTGGAGAGGAAAAAAAAAATTCACCCTGAGTCACTGATTCTATATTTTGTGGAACAGAATTAAATTGTCTAAAATATCACATAAGGAAGATCACCTGGGGACTCCTGTTCACATGACCACTTTTTAAATCCTCCACCCAATGCCACAAATTATTTTAAACTCCAGAAATTCGGGGGAGATGCCAAAGGGTCTTTAAGCAAAGAAGAAGTAGAAATCAATGCTAGAATTATGATTTTCAACAGGGCATCGACAGCTGTAATAAAGTTATTGCAAGCGGACCTGGGAATGTAAAGCCAGTTAATGGACTTTATTTAGACAACATCAGATAAGGGCATTAGTAATAACTGTTATCTTGATGGATAACCTTAAATTCAAGAAAATGTTTCCCCAAACACGAGTTGTTGTGAATTCTTTTCCCTTTTATCTTATAGTAGGCAGAAGATTGCAACCTCCTATTATGAAATAGCATCATAAAATGCAGAGCACAGCTACCCTGACTACAACCACCTTTCTCCTCTGCTGATACAGACAAACTAGCAGTAAATGCTTTTTGAGCTCCTGGCGAGCAGATAAATTCCTACGGATGTCCCCGGTTGGACCAGGAGATTGAGAGACTCAAGGGAGAGAATAGCTGAGGCCAGGAGAATTTAACGTGGCAATTAGCAACCCTTTGGCTTCCTTAGACCCCACAGCAATAGACAGGATGCAAGCAACCAAAAATCTCTCCAGCCGAGTTGATGATAAATTGGTTGGGTCCCAGGGGTTGCTGGACACAGTTATTATCCAATGGCAGGCCTGGATGGTGTGGAAGTCTATGCAGTAAGGTCAGAGAATGAAACATAGGGCTCTAAATTCCCAAGGAGAGTGCCTTTGCTTACATCTCAATTGGAGTGCCCTTTCCCCTCATTTTGGAAGGCTCTGGATCACATCATATAATCCGTATAACCCTTTCTCTCTCAACAAATAACTTCCCCAACACCAAGTATATAAAGCCTTGGGACCATTAGCACCAGTGATTCTCTTCTGAGAAAGTTGGAAAGGTAAACGATAAAATTTAAATTAAAAATATTTAAAGACTTTCAGGGTTTTTTTCTATAAGCAGAGGGAGGATATGTGGAGGAAGAGGAATCTTAGTCTCTTTTTCTATTGATGCCAATAGCTGCTTTGAGACATCATTTTAACTATCACGTTATGATTCATACAACTTTAGCACAGTATTGAAATTCACTTTTTATATTTCTTAATTGCTGGAGCCTTCATTTCCTCATCAAAAAAATGAACCTATATTAATATCTACTTAAAATGTTGCTCTGAAGATTAAATGAGTTAATATATGTCAAATGTTGTAAGAGTGCCTGTCACTGAGGAAATTATATGTTAGTAATGATGGTGGTGGTGATGATGGTGATGATGAGGACAATGATGGTTTTCAAATATCATTCTAGCCAGATTTTATCATCTCTGGAACAAAGGCCAGCATCAAAGTGCAATGCTTGAAGTACAATTAATATTTATTGACTGATGGAATGAATGAGTACATGAGTTTTTTTAATGCTGAATTCCACACTTGTGTTACTATTGATTTAACTTAATTATGAGGATTATTATGAGTCATTAAAGAGAAAGTGGGAAATGGATTTAGTGAAATCAATATCATCAGGTACATTTATTGAAGGACTACTACATGTAGGACACAATGCTAGGAATATCAATTTGCAATGGATATTAAAAAGAAACAAAATATGAAAGTAGCCTAATATAAAGATAATTTTCTAACTGGGAACATAAAGGACTTATGTGAGAATCTCAGACATTTCAATTCTATTTTTTGCAAATTTCTAATATTCCTCAAAATGTCCATATCAAGGGTCCCTCCTTTCCCTGCCTTCTTTCTCTGTCTCTCTCTTCCTTTTTCCCTTCCTTCTTTACCTACCCCTTCCTCTCTCTAGGTATCTTTTTTTTTTTTAAGAGTTTATTTATTGAGAGAGAGCACACACAGAAGCAGGGGGAGGGACAGAGGGAGAGGAAGAAGCAGACTTTCCGCAGAGCCAGGAGCCTGAAGTGGGGCTCGATCCTAGGACCTGAGATTATGACCTGAGCTGAAGGCAGATGCTTAACCAACGGAACCACACAGGTACCCTTCTTTCTCAGTGTCCTTTAAGGTTACATCCTTGGAATAAGAAAAAAAGACAAAAGCCCTGGAAATATATTTTTTTTAATTGAAACTGGTCTTTCAATTTTTTTTTTTTCCATTTAAGATGGTTTCCGTTTCCATTTAAGATTTCCATTTAAATCCCATTTTAATTGAAAGTGGCCCAATTCTATATGTGGATTCTGCAACTTTGACCAAGCAACATACCTGATTGACCTGGATCTCAGGACTGAAGGAGGCATCTTTCCCTCTACACTTAGTCTCTCTGATCTTCAGAGACCTAAAGTGACATTTAGTGGGCCATTTAGCAAGGCCAATATAAAATTGAAGAGTATTTCATTTCTTGAGCTTTTTATCCTTTGTAATACTTTGTCTTCACTGCCTTTATCTTTCACTGGCATTTCAAAATACACAGTCACCAATCTGGGAAACATTTTGGCAGGTGAAGGCTAGTTATGGATGGGTGAATACCGTTTGGTCCGAATTCAATAGTCTGGTGTCTACATTTAGAGCTTTCTTGAACTTGTAAATTGTTAGCTCAGTGCCACAGTTCAGAAGGAAGTGCCTGAAAATGAATCACATTTTCTGCCTTCATGCTACACATTGTCTGAAGTTTAATGACCGATGTTTTCTTCTGCCCTGACAGATGCCATTTTCCTGCACTTGTTGTGTCCCAAACCAACCAATTTCCAATTGTTTTTTGCTGTTTTCTCTTTGTTTTTGTGGTTGCTTTGTTCTGTCATGAGTACTTGATTCCAATCATTGTCAATTTACCCAAAAGACAGTTATTCATTGATACTTTGGGCTATGCACCCAGGGACACAACCTAAACCTACACATGATCCCTGTCCTTCAAAGGCCCTCCTGGTAATCTTACACCTCAAGTAGCTGTCCTCATACATGTTCACCCTCCCTGTCCCTTACCCTGCTCTGTTCCTCCTCATAGCTGCCTGAAGTCTTACATATTCACTTGCATATTGTTTTGTCTTTTCCACAGAACTGTAAGGATGCCTAGGACAGTGCTTGGCACAGCAGAAATACAGAAAATATCTGCTGAATTAATTGATGAATAGATAGAAGGAACACTTTATCAAACATTACATTTTTAGGCCAGGGTGGAGGGCACAGAGGTATTGTTTGGTGACAAATCATTGAGCTGCACATTTTGGTGTACATTTTTCTGATTTGTGGGTTTCCGTGTTTACAGTATGCTTTATAATAAAGAAAGCTAAAAAAAAATCCCAAGCTTCTTTTAAGCTTCAAATCACATTAAATTATTTATTTGCTGGCTGCACCAACCAGTTCCTAATTGCCAGTGTCAAAAAGCATTGCCTGAATAAAATCTCAACATTTTATGTTGTCAAGGTTAAATCTAGGTAGCAAAAGTTGCAACCAGAAGTATTATTGAGTGACTACTCTGTATATGTCTTGCTCTGTGAAAGTAAGTTTAAAGGACCTCCAGTTCTTTAGAACAGGACAATTTCTTACAGCCTATCAAAAGCATATGACAGAGTCGCCTAACATCTCAGGTCCTGATTTTATATCCATGGCTGTCAATTTTAGAGACGCCCACTTGGGTGAGGGAATGAAGCCTTAACTGTGGTTCACAGAGGAAGGTGGGTAGACCAAATACTTAGTAAGAGAGAACTTGTTCCAGACGGGAAGTGGGTACAAAACTATATCCAGATTCATTGTAAAAAGTCACAGATGCAATGAAAAATTCCAATTTGGCTTCAGTATTTAAAATAAATTCATTTGATGAGTGTGTTCTGCTTTTTAGAACCATAAATCTGTTTCATAGATAAAATGTGGCTGGCAAGGTTGGTGGGGATTCAGCATGGAGAATGAGATGGTGCATGCTTTTGGCTCCCTTATCATTGTGATCCCCCTCTCCAGTGTCTCCCAGCAGGAGATGACCTCCTGCCTCCCCCGGCCCTGCAGTAGACATCACCCACCTGTCCGTGAGCCAGCACCAGGATGGGACACCTGGGACCGTGGTTCGATCTGATACACACGTTAGGGTCAGTAGCATTAAATAAATATTTTTATTGCTTATGAAAGCCACTATTTTAGAAACCAAAGAAAATAATTATGTCCTACTTAAAGGAGGTTTATTTCAAATCCTAGCTAGGGCCCCACTGTGGCCACTGCTTACATTTTTCAAAATTGATTTTCCACCACATAAACAGTTAGTCTGAAGTTACGTGTGACACTTCCCCCCCTTAACAATGATACAGTATCTTCAAAACATTTCCTGATATTTCTCATTTTTCCTTCTTTCTGTAATGCTCATTTCCTTAACACATTCTTGCTGGGAGATTTTGTTCCGGGGTTTTTTCTACACTCAGGGGTGACCCAGGGAGACAGGCAATCAGGAAGCTGTAGAAGCAGAATTTTAGTCCCTCCTCGGAAAGGCTCTGCTTCCATTCGTCTCCCCTCAATAAACGTTAGTCACTCTCACATACAAAGCATTAAGGCCGGTACTAATCAGCTTTCCATTGTATTGCTCCCCAAGGCAAACTTGGGAAGGAGAAGTTGGTCTTTAGAGTTTATCCTGGCTCCCTTTTTTTCTCCTCTATTAGGAACGTTTACTATTCCTTCCTTCCCTGAGGCCCTGGGGCATTAGCTTCCCCAGGTCTGAAAAGCTACCCAGGCCCACCCATTGGTCTTCGTGCGATGTCAGACACAAATCTGTCCAGCTTCCTCCAAGTCCACCTGCCTCTGTCTTCAGCGATGAGAGCTCTGCTTCCTGCTTCCCATGGTTGCTATAAAAAGAGCTAGGTAAAGGTGTTAATATCTAACAAAGGACCTAGAGATGTTTTTGAGGCAGAAGTCAATGGACGGAAAGAGAGAAGGCCTCAGTTGCCTTCAGCACTCCCTATTAGGATCTGAGTGGCAAACCTCTTAGCCCATATGCCTTGGTTTCTCACCTATAAAATGAGGTTGACAATACATAGCCTACACTGTTATGAGGCTCAAACTAGGTGAAGTAGGTGATTGCTTGCCTACCTTAAGCTTTGCAACTGTACAAGATTGTTTTAATTAATGAGATGAGGGGGTGCTTAATCCTCCTTGACTCTCAATGTGAAAGTTGTCACCTGCTCCTTCAGTGTGCAGAGCTCTTCTTGGAGAGCGGCGGATGGTTGGTTTTCCTGAGTTAAGCAACAAGTACTCAGTTTCTCAGTTTGAAGCGCACACCCAGCCCCCTGCCCTCAATCTTTCCATTCATAAATGCTTCAGCTCCAGCCAACTTTCAGTGTGAAAACAACCCTCCCTGGGCAGGTGGCTTACACAATGACAGCATTTATAAACTAAGAGGAAGAACCTTGCCTCTATTCCAGGCCGGGAGCCCCCCTAAATAAATTCAGGGCAAGTGGCACTTGAGAGGAATGGAATATACCTCAAACTCATTAGGAACTTCCGGCAAGCGGAGCTGAATGTAACTGAATGTTGCCTGGCACAGTGTGACGTCTCGGTGGAGCAAGCTGTGGAGGCAGCCCTCTCCACACCCGGTTCCTGAGTGTGGGGAGGGCACGGTTAGAGGAAGTCTACCCTTCGATTATCTCCGTCTTTACTTTCCAAGTGTTTCCAAAATGTGTAAGCGTACACTTTGAAATGCCAGAGAAGAGCAGACAATGAAGGAGAAATAGTCCAAGAGCTAATACACTGAAAAAGCCACTGTTGCGCAGTCCTTACATTAGTACGGCTAACTAGCACACCTGATACCATGTTAGGCCTCTGAAGAGAGAAACTGAGCTAAGTCTTCATTCTACGAGCCTCGGGTCAGTCCAGAAGGCTATGTGGCCAAAGCTGCAGAACTCCAGTGTTGGTGGGTTTTCTGGTTTCCCCTCATAGAGAGTTGATTCACTAAGAAAAATCCCCACAGGCCCACATTCAGTAGGAAAAAGAGTTTTAATGATATTTATTGACTTGAGACACTGCTGCTGATGCCCCTAGCTGTGTCTTGATATGATTTTGGTCTCAAAAATCGAAATCCCTCAAATCTCTAGGTTAAAACTTCTTTCCATGGGTTAAATTTAAATCACATTGGCATAATGGTACTAAATAAATTTATCATAGAAGGAAATTCACAGGAATATAGGATCCCGCATATCTTGCAAGTCAATAAAATGATTATTTCTCATAATATTGAATGAACAGGTTGCAGTCAGTCTAATATCGCATCAGTCTGGGGCTGTTTTGTGGTGGTTAGCATTAGATAATGGAAATATTGGGGTGCATGTCTCTTTTCAGTTCCAAGGACTGTCAGAAAACTTCCTAGCCAGCTCTTTGAGTTACTGTGCTTCCTAGAAAACTTTCTTTGAGAGGTATGTGAGCAGGGCAGCTGCATCTGTTTTTCTAGCATTACTGTGGCTTCAGAGCAAGAGCTCATGGGCTCATTTGAAAATTCTTTTAGTGTTTTCATCCTCGCTCGTGGCATCACATTATATTTTGGTGTATAGAAAGCTCAGTGTGTGAGGAGGATAATATCATATCAAAAAGAACCCTGGAGATAGCTGTAAAGTATACCAGTTAGCAACTCGGCAGAGAACCTTCCATCAAACAACCTGAAGTGAGGTTGCTTTGTTCATTAAACTGACCTACATGAACCATTATTGCTATTTGGCTCTGAATTATTAAAAATCAGTAGCAAGATTTAGCACACCTCTAACTCCAGGCTCTCCTGCTCTTCAAGATAAAAAAAAGTCTCTCTTTGTGCTAGTTAGGAAACATATGTGAACGTACTAGCACTCAGCTTCTCGTGATAACCTTGTTAGTGTCTCTATAACTGCACGTAACCACTCAGCATGACATCCTTTTCCATTTCTCTTTATGAATAATTTTGTTATACCTCATCCATTTTCTAGTGCTCTTTATTACAGCATGCTACTACATTTATTAGAGTTCCCATCAGAGAATTCTTCTTGTTATCCTTAATAGTGCCACGTACTGCCCTCTCTTGACTGTAAGCCTGGCACTGTTCAAAGCACATTTATTAGTTTATAACCCTTACATTTTAAATTCCTGCCAAGAACTTCCTAGGTGAAGAATAAGTTTGTAATAAATATTCACACACACACACACACACACACACACACACACACACCTGCCACCACCACCACCACCACTCATAATTAGAATTATAGCACCAAGGACCTGCCTTCTAGCCCACAAACATCGGAAAACTGGCGGGTGAATAACCTCTTCATTTATACCTCTTAAGACCAGGCACTGCCGCAAGCTCTAAGCAGTAGGTACTTCCTTTGATTCTAGAAAGCGTTCTTGGAATTGGGGGAAGGAGGGCTGTTGATTTTGGTGCTGCAACATTGCTGTCCTGGGTTCCCTCCCTCCCCAACTAGAAACAGATAGAGGTTGCAAGTAAATAGAAGCCTTAGTTTTTGATGATTTTTCAACAGTCTAATCCAAAATCCTTCTGAAGTTGGCCAGATTAGATATAAGTTCCTAGTTGCTTGGCATTGGCACATTGCCTATTTGGGACTTCTTATAAGATCACCTTGGAAATAGCCATCCATAGGAAGAGATAATGAAAAATGAGTGAGTAGCACAACCTTGTTTTGCCTCCTAATGTGAAGAAAACTTTCTTCTCTCAAAGAACAGAGGGGTTATGCTGTGTCTATCTTTTTTCTTCAGAGGGAGGAGTGAAGGGTTTAGAAAAATAAGCACATTGCTGATGGGAGCAAGAAGAGTGAAGGTGAAAAGGAGAAATGGGAGACCATTGCTACCATTCAAAAAAACAAAAAACAAAACAAAAAAAACCACAAACAAATCTTTCAGGAATGGAAAGTGCCAAATGTATCTTCACATATAACCATAAAGATCACTAAAAGCTTTCATCAGTTTTGCTTCACATGAATTTACTTCTTTCTCCAAACAATAAAATACATTGTTACAAGAAGATGTGAGTGTACAGATGCCAAATATCCTGTACTTTTTGGGAGCTCAAAAAGTCATTATGCAGCTGGCTCCCCACAGTCTTCATAGATAGCAAGAGGTAGCCACAGACAATCATAATGGGACCAGGTCACGTGGGGGAAATCCTCTGGGCTTCATTCATAATTAGGTTCTGCTTTGATTCCCAGAGGTGTGTGTTCTCTACCACAAAGTCCAGGAACTGCTCTATGTACCATCAAGAACGGTCCTCAGACAGACAGACAAGAGGCATGTCCTCTCTCCTCCTCTCATTATTAGCCGTTACTCTTATTCTACACTAAACCTTCTTTGACTGCCTTCCCCACCTCCCCTTGTTGCTGTTGGCATCCAGAATGTACAAGTTGTTGGCTTCCTGGGAGGATTTATGCCTAGTAGCCTTTGTCACTGTTATTACTATTCCACACTCACAAGCAGAGGTGGCAGATTTAAAGACAAAATACCCAGAGGTGGGAGGAGCTTGCAATTGGATATATCCTAGTTGGTTATTTTTGTATGTACTTATACAATAACCGTCAGAATGGTGGCAGGTTTTTTTTTTTTCTTTTCTTGGTCATCCACAAAAGGCAAACAACACTTCATACCCCTCTTCCCCGTCCCCTACCCACCTGCTTCCTGATACTGAGTTCTCCACAACTGCATTCATAAATCCTAATTGCATGATATGTTCCATTTTCAGCAACCCTGGAGGTGGTTTCTTAAGTGTCTAGTTAAGAGAATTGCCTGCCAATCCCTGTAGTCCTTAAGATGTGACTTCTGGAGTATGCTCAAAGATAAAGCTTCAGTGATGTCTTTGGTATCTATATTGATACCAAAGAAGGTGCAAGAAGAACTGGCTCATGAGAACTTAGTGTAAGGAGATTTCTCTAACTATATCATCTAAAGGAAAGATCAAATGAAGTGGGTCCTAAGACATGCAAGTATTAGCTGCAGCATCAAGAGAGGTGTGAGAGGGAGGAAATCTAAGGAAACTGGAAACCTTCCAGAAGATCCCTTATGCTGGTGAGAATAGAAGACAGAAGAAGGGGAGGCATAAATGTCAAGAAGATAAAAAGCTTAGTCTTAAGAAAGATGAGTAATCAAAGGAGATCAGAGGCTTGGACTTATACCTGGGATCAAAAGCCAGCAAAAGGAGAACTAGTCAGTGACTCAGCATGAAGGAAGGAGACCAAGTGCAGGTGGTTTTGTTTTAATATATTGCATTCAGCATAGAGACTTGGTATGGGTACACAAGAGTAACAAAGAAAAAGAGCAAAATAGTCAATTTTTTTGGTCCACTTTTAAACCCAAAGAAATCTCAGCCAATTACCTTAAAAATCATAAAATATATATTGAAGATGATATTGCTATTTGATTACATCTAATTTGTACATAAAGCAAATTTTGCAATAGACTCACAATACTTCTCCCAGATGCACATGAATTCCTACTTAGATAAACATGAGATGCCTAAGATGTGTTCCATCTGGGGCCTCTCCAAGGGTAGTTTTTGCTGAGATGTAGACACCCCTTCTCTTACTTTCGAAGCCCTCCTCTAATCAGAAGATTACGGTTTTCTTACTCTTACCCTTTTTTGCTTTCATATCACCTCATTAGTTTCCTGACAGTGTTTCTAACTCAACAAACCATTTTTCTTCCCCTTGGTGAAAGTAAGCATTTGTAATTGCGAATCCCATACTTGGTCCGGTGCTGAATGACCATTTCTTTTGATCTTCATTATTCACTGTTGGACCCGCCCAGACAACTTGGATCCCAGGAAAGATTAGGTACAAATTGTAGGTTTACTGTTTAACTCTGGGAGAGAGATTGTTTACCTCAACTTCTTGAGCCAACTTGGGAACAAGTTAAGAAACACTATGCTTATATAAAACTGAATCTCTGTGAAAAATTGTGAAATTTTTCCTTTAACTACTTGCCTGTGTCACTGGTGAGAGGTGATTAAAATGGGTCCATGGGGCACCTGGGGCACCATTAAGTATCTGCCTTTGGCTCAGGTTAAGATTCTGGGGTTCTGGGATCAAGCCCTGGATTGATCACAGTCCCTACTCCATGGGGAGCCTGCTATTCCCTCTTCTGCTGCCCCGCTTGCCTGCTTTCTCTTTCTCTCTGTGTCAAATAAATAAAATCTTTAAATAAAATAAAATAAAATAACAGGCCCATGAAGGTGGCTTCTTAATAATCTTACACCATTCTTTTTATAAGCATTATTCAGCTCCTTTAATCTCTTCTACCATTATACCCATCACCGCCATATTCTTCCTCACACTGGGACGTACCTGTCCTTTTCTCACCAAGAGTCTTAGATGCCAAATAATAATTCTTGTAATATTTAACCTACTGGATAAATGCTACTCATTTATATCTCCAGATCTGTAAAGTTCGCATCATTTTTCCCCTAGGTTATAAAAAAAAAATACTCATTTCCTTAACAGAAACCTAAATTTATTATTGTCAAAGTTTTTGTCTTTAAACATTGTCGATTTCATTTACCAATGTCTTCTAATTCCTAGATGTTAGTAATTGTGCATAACTGTCATTGAAGTCTAATTATTGGTTTTACTGAATGAATTGTTATTATTTTCCTTTAGCCCTTGACATTCTGGGAATTGCAATCCATCAGAGCAAATCAAGTATCAACAGTAAATGGGGTTCGCACTACAGTTTCCATGTTGGATTTACTTCTGCAAACCTTTAACTAAGATTTCTAGTGAAGATTGCACTCTCTGATCCCCCAGAACCAACAGATGGCTATGGAAAAACTCATGAAGCTGAAAGATGGCCAATATTCCAGTGTCAGTGCCACAACTTGCAAAATATAGCCATATTATCGATATGGATGTTTGCATGATTAAATGGAAGCATATTGATAAGCAAACTTTTCTTTATGGATTTCTTGTTATGAAAGTCTTTTATGTTACCTGAATCAAATAAAATAGTCCAAACAGAAACAGGTTGTTTGCTTAATGGTCTGTGAAACTAGGACCGATGATTGCACTTGTAATTTCTGGCACTGAGGCTCTCAAACATTTAATAAAATCATCACATTGCTAAAATTTCTCCTCCTCTTGCCTCTGTGCCCTGTTACGGCTCAGAGATTTAATTTCAATAATATAATCAATGGTATGATGAGGAGATTGTGACTTTCTTTAAAGGAATGCATTACACAGAGAAATACAGGAAACCCCTTTCTCAGCTTATGTGGAAGAGGATATAAGCAATGGACATCCAGTTTGACTCTCCCTAACTCTGCTTAAAAATCCCTCCACTCCTTAACTCACTGCTCTCCAAATATTATTGATTGTTCATTCCTATTTTATAAAAAATTCAAATATCAAACCAACCTTCTATATGTATTCCACTTATCAATTATATACCTCATATTCTCTGAATAGATGAAAATGGATGCCTAGAATATAAATTTATAAGAATGAGCAAAAATAAACATTATATTTAAAGATCATTAGCTGATATCTCAGAGCATCTGTTCCATTTGAGGTTAATTGTCACGACAGTGGATGAGAAACCGATATTTCAAGTAGTTTTAAAAATATTTTTTACTCATTTGGAAGAATATCGGAAGCTCCAAATAAATCTTCATTGTTTTCAGCTCACAAAAAGAGTTTATTCTATGAGTCGAAGTGCCAGCTTTATATGTTCCCTATATTCATCTGTGTTTGCCTTAAGGGTACTGTCTTCAATCGGTGTTATTTCTTTGCCAGAAAATTTGTGAACTACTTGTCCATTTTAGGAGAGGTTTTGGGGTTTTGTTTTGTTTGTTTTTCAGCAAAATATGATAACACAATCTATAAATTCATATCCCTGGTCCTACATAAACCAGAATATACCATTTTATGGGTAAAATACACAGATGAGTTGAAGGTGACTCCACTAACCATTTCATCTTACAGAATTATCAGCCTTCTTCTAGGGACACTTAGATGGCACCTGGTCCTCTCAAATTGGAGGAAATGAGCACTATTTTAATCTATTATTACATATAGTAAAGGTTAACTTCACCCTTATAATTATGTTGATAACAAACATATAGGGAAGCTGCAGCACTTTCTTCTCATCCTCCAATGGGCCTTCTTGCACAGTGGATGTGTCTACACATCCAAGTTTGGAGACTTCTATCTTCATTGATAAATCTGAAGTTCTGGCTCATATTCTTCTTTTCTATCTCCCCTTCTTCCTCCTCCTCCTCCTCCTCCTCCTCCTCCTCCTCTTCTTTCTCTTTCTTTTTTTTCTTTTCCTTTTTTTGTTTTAAGTTATCTTAAGGTGAAGGTCTCCTTTCATCTCTTTAGAATGAGAGCAAAAGGAGCTGCTCTGGGCTCATGGGCAGGTCTTATCCCCAGAGGCCTCTGATAGAGAAGTCTAACTCTTTAGAGGTCTCATCCTTTTTCTAATTTTTAATAATTTTTCTGGATGATTTTATAAACCCTGAAGATAGAAGATATATTAGCACCCAAAGTTCTGTTCTGAGCTACAAACCTATATATGTAATAAGTACCTACTGGACAGCTTCACATGAAGATCCTACTTTTTCAAAACTGAGTATTACATTTTTGATTATTGGTTTTACCATCTACCCTTTACCCAGGTAAGAAACATTGATCTTTCCTTCTTTGTTTGCCTCATTCATGTCAATAAGTTCCTTTACAATCTCTCCAATTTGCCACCACAATCCTGCCTTAGTTAATACTTCCATTGTTTCTACCTAAATTATGGAACATTTCCCATTTCCACCAGTCTTTTGACCATACAACAGATCCTCCTACTGTTGCTGGATTATTCTTTTAATTCCATTTTGATAACTCCTCATTAACGGGTTCCCTTTGCCCACAACGTAAGAGTTTGCTCCTTAATGGCTCAAAGACATTCCACAGTCTGGCTACCACCTCATCTCCTACTTACTCCTTGCTATCCTTCTTAACACCATGGGCTCTGATCATTCCAAATTATTTGAAAATAGTGACAGTGCTGTGGTTTTCCATAAATTCAATCATTCTATACTGTCCCTCTACCTATACTGCTACCAACTTCAATTTATGCTCACCTAGAAAACTCCAACTAACTTGAAAACCTAAATTTTCTACCTCTAAATTCTACAGTTAGAATTGCCATTATTCTACACCAAGCATATGTCTTTCATTTCATTTCAATTGATTTACGTATTTTCTCTTCCAGTTTATGGTATGATCTTAGCAGGAGCCATTTCTCATCTATGTTAATAGAATCTAGCACAAAATCTAGTATGAGGCAGCAAAAAGCTTCATTATCAATGTATATCAGGAGCTGGACTAGGTGTTGAGGATTCAGGAGTGTACAAAATAGACAAAAATCTCTGAGTTCTTACACAATGCAAGTTACAATGGACATACCATATATTCAAATCTATGTAACAATACCCTCTAGCACACATCACATGGATTTAAGAGAATTATCCCAAGTGGTAAAATTCACTTTAGAATCACTAGGCTGACCATAGACTGAAAATTAACTCTGCCTCCTTATAGGAAAACTTGTATCTTGTTATGAGATCAAAAATTCGTATTCCCTAAATGCAATTTACATAGCATTAAATTTTTAAAATAAAAAAAGGAAAAATTTAGGGGCGCCTGGGTGGCTCAGTTGGTTAAGCCACTGCCTTCAGCTCAGGTCATGATCCTGGAGTCCCAGGATCGAGTCCCACATCGGGCTCCCAGCTCCACAGGGGGTCTGCTTCTCCCTCTGACCTTTTCCCCTCTCATGCTCTCTCTCACTCACTCTCTCTCTCAAATAAATAAATAAAATATTTTAAAAAAGGAAAAACTTATATAAAATGAAGAATTTTACCTTTTAAATACCTTTTTTGATGGTGTTTACTAACCTACTAACCTGCATCTTTTGAACATAATTCATCCGATAAATAATACCCAGTAAGTAGTAAGTATTCAGTAGTTATTTGTGAATATAACTAAATAATGATAACTACTTAATTTGGGTCAAGAATCTACCTGATCTTTATAAGTTACTTGACCTTTATAAGTTCCTTCAAGGATTAAAGCTAGATTAGAAATTGAATGAGTTGGAGCTCATATTAATTTCACCATGTGCATTTCATGTGATACTCAACGTTCTACTTGTCTTTACAAATCACTGATCCCCAGGCCTGATGCTTCTGACAATTTAAAATTTTTGCCACATTTAATAGTGGAAAAACTACTATGTGCCAGATTCTGTATAAAGTATTTTCTTCCTCAGTTTTATTGAGATAGAATTGACACAATATATGAAATGTTTTGCATCAATCATCTTATTGCATCTTTACAACTCCATGACTAGGTTCTAGTATTCTTTCCATTTTATCTATAAGGAAACTGAAATTCAGCGATGCTTAACAATCTGCCTATGATCACATTGCTAATGAATAAAAGAGCATGAATTTGAATCCAGGGATTTTGGCCTTGAAACGCCCTGGCTTTAACCTCTGCTTCCCTGCTTTTCATGCAGGGCATCGATGCCAAAGGACAGGATTCAAAGGTTCATGAAATCACCAGACCCTGTCTGCAAACATATCTTCCATCTACTGGGACTGAGGCATATGCACAAATAACACAAGAAAGGGGACATGGAGAAGAGATGCAAAACATCACCTGAACATTGACGCTACCCGTCTTCAGCCTCAAAGAATGTCAAATAAGATCTGGTCATGGCTCGGGAAGAATCAGGAGGAAGTAGTAACCCACTAATGTGGAAAATACACGAGAGCTCCTTCTTGCCTTTGCTTCATGTCGGGTTTAAATCCAGGCTGGCATGCTTGGTGTTACAGGTCCTGGCTGGGTCTGGAAGCAGCAGAGTAGGCTGGATGGAAGGGCCAGAAATTCATTACTGTGGTTGAGGTGAGTAGAGTTAGTATGAACTGGTCTATCAGCCTAGCTCTAGTCACTGAGCACAACCCTGAAAACTGAGACTTAGGCAATTAGCTTCTGAAAGAGTATTAACTTTGCATTTGGTGAGTTGAGGACAGACTGAGAAAAAGGAATATCACCGTGAAGGCCTGGGTAGGATGACGGCAGGGAGACGGATGAACAGAGCACCGGGAACAAGTCCCACCTATCTATTCCATATGGTCATTGCCACGTGGAGTAACTTGTGAACTCCTAAAGGTGTGTCGACCTCACAAGTGGGTTCTATGGGACAAGCAAGAGCATGTGACTTTGAGGCAGACCTATACTCAAATCTAGGTTCCATTTTTTACTACTCTGCATGCTCATCTCATTTGAACCTTGGCTTTCTCACCCTTTAAATGGGAATAAGAATGCCTCTCAAATGTCTCAAGTATCAAACAGATAATGTATAATAGTCCCAGGCCTAGGAGATAGCAGGCAATCAGTAAATTTCGATTTTCCTTCTCACTCGGTGATTTCACTACAAAAGTGAATGTGCCATTTATGAACAGTTAGATCACACACACACACACACACACACACACACACACACACACACACACTCTCCTGGTTTAAAGGAGAAAAAAAAGGAAACAGCCACTATTTAAATGTGGAAATTAGAAAGATTATGCCCTGTTTTCTTCCTATATGTCATGCTACAATTTATGGCACCCTTCAAAAAAAGAGATTGTTATTCAACAGTCACAAAGCTCAAAGAGCAGCTTCTTCTTCTTTTTTTTTTTTTTTTTAAGATTTTATTTATTTGACACAGAGAGAGAGATCACAGGCAGGCAGAGAGGCAGGCAGAGAGAGAGGAGGAAGCAGGCTCCCTGCAGAGCAGAGAGCCCATGTGGGCCTTGCTCTCAGGACACCGAGATCATGACCTGAGCCGAAGGCAGAGGCTTTAACCCACTGAGCCACCCAGGTGCCCAAGACTAGCTTCTTAAAGTCAGATTACTAAGGGTCTCCTAGAAAAGTACCCTGTCTATCCACTTCAGTGGATTCTTATCTATGGGGAAAGTTGTTTAGAAGAATCTCCAGATTTTCTTTAGCGTCAACCATCTGTAAGCCTAAATGATAAGATGTTTTGGGAAATCAGATCTGAGACTATTATCTTCTTGAGACTCAAGTTAACCAAGACCGAAATTGTGATTTTTGCTGGACATGTTACCTTAAGTCCAGAGTGTATCCTCTTTCCCACTTGGGATTCAGCTTTGTCTGCATCTCCCTTTCCATAAGTCTGGTGGCATTCTGGAGAGTTCCGTTTCTCATCCCTAGACTGTGTCTAGCAAAAATACAAAAGTGGAATATCGTACTTACAGACGCTCTCGGACTACACATGGTGCATAATGACTATAATAATTATGTTTTCTGTTAACCTCTAGATACTTCATTACCAGTGAGTATGTCTGGACAAGAATTTAAAAAAATTGAGCCAGCTCTCTGAAGATTAAATAGGAACACACAGTTCTTTTATGTGTCTAGCACTATTCTAAATGTTTGCCATATATTAACTAATCCAATGCTCCCCCAAACCTTATAAGGTAGTTACTATTATTATCCTCATTGTGCAAATAAGGAATTTTCAGGGACAGAGTAGAGAAATAATTTGCCCAAAGTAAAGAAGCTGGTAACTACAGAGGCTGCTCTGTGTTCTAATCTCCTCTGACATATGTATGGCACTTAAAACCCTTTCTTTCCGCAAAACAGCGTAGCTGCTTCCTCCCAGTAACAAATTTTCCTAGGACAATGAAATTCTTGCTCTGTTCCACCCTTTTCCAACTCCTTGAGGACAGACAAACAACTGACTTACAATATGGAGAAGTATTATTGCAAAATTTACTGCCAGGTTGAGACCTTGCATGACACACTAAATTTTTATGACAGTTATAAACACCTAAAAAATCTAAGTCCATCATGGGACTGCTTATAAATCCTAATAATACCTCAGACCAAGCAGCATCATAAAAGAGTAAGTGGCTGAAGTCGGGTAAGCAAGAACAAAGGTTTGGATGATTTCTTTAGTTTGATGTGTGGCTCTTCTTGCCTTTCTCCGCAAGATATTAAGAGAGGGGTAGGGGTTGATAAGGAGGGGTAGAAGAAACAGGAGGCTTCCCATAGGAACCCACTAGATCTAATTTTCTGAACTCCAGTTTTCTTTTAAGTAAAATGGTATTCAATACATTGTAACGCCCTTTGAAATTCCATCTTACTAAATCCGCTCAGGATTTAGGAGGCCAATTTAATAAGTGATTGTAGAATTCCCACCATCTGAGTGCTGCCTCAGGAGTTATTCCCCTGTTGTGTGTTTCTTTTTAAGTATTGGAAGGCCTGGGGAAATACTAAACAGAATTATAAAAATGAATTGTAAAAGCTATGACTTAAAAGTAATGAGACTAATTCCACAAGCCACACCTGAAAATCAATGCTTTTGCCATAATCATACTTGCACATTTAGTCAAAAAGGCACAACACACAATCAGAGGGATTAGAGAGCAGAAAAGGATTAGAAGAATACACATCAGACTCAGAATAGTGGTCACCTCTGGGATTACAGAAACTCTTGTTTATGCTGTAATATTCTAATTTTTTAAGCATAGTACATTCATATTTTTTAAAATCATCTAACATATTCTAGTCTAAAAAGTACCTAGAATAACTCAAAAAAATTTGTCGTTCAACATTTTTTTCATTAATTTTCAAAGAATGAGATTTCCTGATTTTAAGAAGTTTAACCACTGTTTTAACCATTCCACAGCTTTAATTCTGAGGCAGTACTGTGTTCTTGCATTATTTCCATTTTAGGGTTGGCGTAATGATCATCACTAATAAGAAACAGAATAAGGTTGCCATAAGTCGGATCTCACTGCTTTCTTTGATGTAGGAATCGAATCCTACCACATTTCTACTCAGACTTCACTCATTAATATATCCAGTCAATCTTTCCAGTATACTTAAGAATCTCATCATTCATGGTATTTCCTTTAATTGACTTATGACAGGATCACCCACTGAGTAGGCCCAATGATTAGGTTCCATATACATTTCTCAGATTTCCAAGAAGAAAATTCATTTTCTCTCCTTAGAGAATAAGTGAAATAATTGAACACTAAACTTGAATTTGTCATCATAAACAAGTGCTAATGGATGATGGAGGGAGATCTGTATCTTCACGCCAAAATGATCTGTCCATTGGTCTGGCCCTCAGAAAAGAGTTGGGTCTATATTCTAGAATGTCTAACACTACTAAGTATATATTGTGGTAAATGCTCAGGAAAAAGTATATTTTAATTTTACTCACAGTAAAAATTTTGGTCAACATGAAATTAAGTGAAAACAATACTCCTTTTTGTCCCCTTCTCCCCCTACCTCAAAATCCCAAACTCCTATGAAGCCTTTAAAAACAAAATAACATGAATTTATATATTTTTTCTATTAACATTGGATTGGTATTTATAATGCAGTACAGAAGGACTCTTTGGGGGGGCAGGGTACTTTTAAGAGGGGAAAATGGCAAGTTACAACAACATACTAATGGGCTCAGTAGAGACTGCAGAGGACACCCACGGACACCATGGTACTCTCTCTCTCTCACCAGATGGGTAGAAACAGAGAGCAGCAAGGGAAAAACAGAGCTTCAGGCTCTCCATAATGACTCCGATGTGGAAAAATAGTTATTTAGAAAAGTCATGTGGGAAAATAAATCTGCAGCCCTTCTCATTTGATGTAGGTGGGACTCCATGTATATATTCACATATAATTTATTGACAATAAAATATAATAGATCATAATCACTGATGAGAATTTATCCAGCCTTCTTGTAAAGACTACTGACAGTACAAAGTGGAAGACAATCCCTGTGTAAGGACCTGGGATAAGACACTCTTGACTCTGTCTTTATGAAATAGTGAAATTAACTGAGAATGCCTCCTATGACTGCACCCTAAGGCCTAGTGATATTCATACATTAACATTCCAACCCAGGGAGTTAAGGTATAAATACTAGTTCCAATCCATCTCCCATGCTGCTCCTATTTGACCAGAAAGCCTTGTGATTTTCTGTGCTTGCTAGGCTGACACTCTAGTAAATGTGACATCATGGGAAAATTAATTCCTTAAAAAATTCAAATGGGTCTGTTTATAAATATCAGATTTTAAAACAAAAATTTTCAACCTGGGGATTTTAAGAAAATTAAGAAAAAAATCGTCTTAATAAAGGTTAAAGGTATAAGAAAAAAAAAAAATGCCCAGACAGTATTAAGATGTCTCTAATGGTGAAGCATTTCTGATTCGTGTATCCACTCTTATAATGATTTGTGTAAGTGATTGTTCAGCTTCTAATAATCACCTCCTGACTGATATGTGTGCACAAAGAGAAAGAGTAGGGGCTTTGGAATCAGTCCGAGAATCACATGCAGCTTCCCTTAGTAGTTATATGGCCCTGGTTGAGTCATCTAACCTCTCTGGGTCTTATTTCCCTTATCTGTAAAACGGAGGTAATAAGACTTATTTCACATAATTGTGCAATATAAACATAATATATTATTAAACTGGAACAAAGTATGCCTTCAATAATTGGAAGATAACTTTTTAATTCTATTATCAATAAAATGAATGCCATTTTTAAAAGAGCTTTACCTCTCCTGGGAATAAATCATATACAGCACTAACAAGAAGAAAAAGGACACAACACCTATTCAACTCCTAGTATATGCCAGGAATTTCATTTTGCACTTTATACACATTATCTCATGAAATTGTCCCAGTAATATTAAGAGGTAGGTATTCTTAGCTATGTCTACAGATGCAATGATTGGGACTGAATAAGATTAGGTATAAATGTCCAAGTATCACAGAGTGAGGACGTCTGGAATGCTGCTTATTCATCACTGCCTTGCTAATTGAGCCCTTGTATCTTTCCAAATTCATCTTTAACTGTGATATAACATCAGGCGTAATATCTATGATCATAAAATTCCAGTTCTCACTAAAGTTGTCTTACTGACAAGCTTTGCAAAGAGCTGCAAACACTGCTTAGCAGTTTTGTGACAATGTCCAGAAACTGTAGTAATGCAGAGCTTGGAATTTCAAACTCAGTGTTCCACAGATCCTCTCTCTAAGGGTTTATTTTTCTTCATCGTGGCAAAAGAGAAGACCTTGCATTTTCAAGGTTCAAAATAGACCCTTCCATTTCCTGCATTTCCTTCAAATTGCCTCAGGTGACAGTTGATCAAGTATTCTAGACTACATCAAAACTGTTTGTGGAAAAGCTCCAGGAAATGGGAAATTTCAAAACATGTAGGCTTGTCATCTTCAGAGTACAATAGCTAATAAAGTCATAAGGGCATCGAGGTCTTGTTCTTACCTTGTAGGCCCCCAACTCGCCAAAACTGCAAAGATACACACATGCTCTCCCTGACAGTCAGCCACATGGAATCTCCTGGATTTTCCAGATCACTGCAACATTTGTATTTTCAAAGTCTGAAGAGATCTTATTTAAAAAGACAAATCTTAGAATTGTCAGAGTAATTGTAAAACAATGCACAGTGCATAATATGTTTCTTACTGGATGTTTGTTGAGTGAGTCATCAGAAAAATGTGTCTACAATGTGTCTCACCTTGCATTAAAATACCTGAATACAGTTGCTAACTGAATAAAATACTTCAAGAGTTAAACATATCACAATTGTCTTTCCCCTTTGAAATGTATAAAGATAATTTTGACTGAGGTGGACCGATAAATTATACTCCACACATGCTTTCAGAATGGCAAGTTTATTCTCACTTAATTCTTAAAGAATCTGTTCTTAATCTTTATGCTTAAAATATGCAAAAGCATGAAAATCACAAAGAAAAAGCATACCTAATACTACTCCTGCATATTTATAAATATCTTAATCTAGGTAACAATGACTGGTTCATGATCCAAGTATTAAAAAGAGAAGGTCTAGAGAGTGCTATGAGCTCAATATTTATTCATTAATGAGCCAAATTAAGTCATTTGGAGAGCTACATTTCTTTAAGAATAGGAATAATAATAAGAGTCCACATGTATTTTGTCTTACTGAGGGCCACCTGTTTAACATATCACCTCTATGGAGAATTCCAGATCTTTAAAGTTTGTGTGGCCAGACATTTTGGCAAATAATTTAACTGTTTCATTCATGTTAGCATCTTTTTTTTACAGTTCTTCATTGCCTTCAAAATAAAATCCAAATGCCACAGTGTGGTCTTGGAGACCTTAAATAGGCAGACCTTGCTTTCTTCTAATATCAGCTAGGGTTTTGATCTCCAACTACGATACCAGCTATGACTTGCTTAATCAAAAATCACATTTGTTAAATGACTGTGCAATGCTGACAAGTTGGAAAGGAAGGCTACCGAACAAGATTCCACACAGAGAGATACCAGGCTGTTCCAGAAGGTCTCTAAGTTAGAAGCTACTTGACTGTTCCAGGCAGAAAGGTTCTAGAAATAGAAGGACTTCCGTGATTTTGCCATTCTTTTTGCCTTTGGTCTAATAGAAAGGAGGGCATCCCCTCAGTCCTACCTAACAGTAGCCGATGGGGAGAATCCAAATAAAATCAGGTTCATATTGCCCTAAGACAGGGGACAAAATGCTGGCAGCAAATATCAACAATTGCTCATCTCTCTCCTGTAACTATTTTGTGCCTTTCTGCTTCTTCAACCACATGGAAGAACTTGCACGTCCATGAATTTCCACATGATCTCACTCTGCGTGATCATTCCCTCTACTCAAAGCCCTTCATTCTGGGGCGCCTGGGTGGCTCAGTCATAAAGTGTCTGCCTTTGGCTCAGGTCATGATCCTGGAATCCCAGGATCGAGTCCCACATCAGGCTCCCTACTCAGCGGGAGGCCTGCTTCTCCCTCTCTAACTCCCCATACTTGTGTTCCTTCTCTAGTTGTGTTTCTCTCTGTCAAATAAATAAATAAAATCTTTTTTTTTTTTTTAAAGTCCTTCTTTCCTTTTCTGCCCTCATAACATAATTCTAATCCAGCCTCCACAGCTCAGTTTTTTCCCTAGGAGCCTTGTCAACATCCCTGTTGTCCACTCTCATTCCCTAACTGGGTTGGAGTCCTTCTTCAGTCTTTCCGTAGTGTTTTCTGTTCACTTCCATCATAGCACTTAACCTGTACTGCTGTAATTGCTGGATTCCCTACCTCCCCTTCTCAAGCTTGTCCCTAACATTTGTCTGGAACTGTCTACTCTTCTCTTCTCACCCTTTGTTCTTTTTTGTACCTTGCAAGCCTTTGGGGCAGAAACTTATTGGGCCTAGAGATGAGTATTGTGCCTTTGAGAGGGGCAAACTGGGGAGAGGTTAGGCATAATCCCAGGAAGTAGGGTTTCCTTGTAGGGCAAGGAATTCTGGGTCTCTGATTTGTGGTCTAGAAGAGAGGGTGGCTCAAATTCTGGCACATCTTCATGGCCCCATGGAGAGAGTAATAGTCAGAAGAGGGATTTAGGGACCTTTACTATGGAGTGTCTAGAGAGGGGCCCTGATTACCTCAGTTCTAAGGGCAATGTTGCCTCAACTAGGCTGTTGACTTCTTTGGAGGAAGCTCTATTGAGTTTTGTAGCTCTAGCAATTCCTGTGGGTTATGCATAGGTAGTGTCCTACATAGGGACTAAATGAACATGAATTCATGAATCTCAGTTTTTCCTGCAAAATGGAGATGATATGATCTGTCTTATCCACTGCCCATGGCTGATGTGTGCGAAACGAAGTGATGCAAGAGTGTTTTGACAGGAAATAATTTTCTTTTTAAAGATTTTATTTATTTGACAGAGAGAAACACAGCCAGAGAGGGAACACAAGCAGAGGGAGTGAGAGAGGGAGAAGCAGGCTTCCCACCGAGCAGGGAGCCCGATGTGGGGCTCGATCCCGGGTCTCCAGGATCATGACCTGAACCGAAGGCAGTTGCTTAACCAACTGAGCCACCAAGGCGCCCCAGGAAATATTTTTTAAAAATTGTTTCTAACAGCTTCTCACAGGTAAATGGACTTATTTTTGTTACCATCCCCAAATAAGAAAGAGCTTTGTTTTACCAAATAAAATAGAATAGCGTTCAGATTATAAACTTAGCTCTTAGCAAAGAAGCTTAAGGATCAGGTTATGGTTGTGAACAATAATGTAAATAAATACAATAGTATTTTTAATTTCCATAATTTATACTTTCCTCTTTCTCATTAAAAAATAATGTTAGGAAATCTATAATAAGGGACCTCAAACAGGAGGAGCAGAAGCACCAACTGATGTAGGATATTAATTATTCTTAAGACGCTTAGGTTCATGAAGATAATCATTTTAATGCAGCAATTTCAGGCTGAACTCCACTTTGAGTATGATTATAACATAATTTTCTTTTCTGGGAGTTGATTTGTAGAGAAAAGGAGTATCATCTGGGGTATGAACTAACCCCAGGAAGGTGGAAAGAACAACTAGGATCGGGTGCACATAAGCTCTACTCTAGACTTAGCAATGGTCATTCACTCATTCACTCATCATTTATCCAATGTGGAAAGGTGATTGAGCAACCATCCTGTTACAGAAATTAGAGAAGCTAATTAAAGAAAAGAAATGTCAAAATAACATGAGATTGGCTCACAAGGAACTTGCAGACTGGTGAGAAAGAAAACGTAAGCCCCATAGTATGAAAAATGCCATAATGGTAAACACAATTCTGACATACAGATAGACAGATCTATCCTGATACACAGATAGACATTTACTCCACTCTTCTGAAACCCTGAGGATTCCAGAACTTCCAGGATTATGAAGTTGGTGATAAAAGAGAAATCCACCCATCTAAATCATTCCTAATGTGTCCTATGTCTGCCTGAGTTTATTTCATACTCTTCATTCAAATTTGTCAACAGATTGGTTGGGTACCACGGCGCAATAAGCATTGAGCCACAGCTCTCAGTGACACTCAGACTTATGTCATAAGTGTTAGCTGATGAATCAGATGTCCACATTTAAGTCTTAACTGTGTATCCACGCTCTCTATTACATAGTCAAGACCTTTGGACACGAAGAACTTGCAATGAGAAAAATGTAGTTAACAGAAGCTGAGCTCACCCTCATTTTTCCACGCTCCTCACCCTCTGAGCTCACACGGATACAAATGAGTTGCAAACATGGGTTGAGAGAAAAATGAGGTCTCGTTGAGGTTCTCAACATCAGATTAAACATAGCACAAATCAAATTTGGCAATAAAAACCAAAAAGAGAACACTAGCATTATGATGACCAACAATTTTCACAACTGTATAATGCAGCATGGAGAAAACTGTAGTAAAAGGACCTAAAGAATGCCAAAGATGAAACAAATACAGCTTTTAGAAAGAAATTGTTGACTCTGATACTCCAACACTTGACACTGAACACTTGAAATGACCATGAGCCATGCTGGCCCTTTGTCATGTTGTATACACAGTATTTTCCGAGTTCCTGGTATAAACCTATATTTGCTTAACATCAGTTGTGCATTTACTCCTCTCCAGCCAGAGGATTGCATGCACCAGTTTACACGTTTTCAGGAGGATGAAGTGGAGTGACTAGCTCATCTTCGGGACAAGCATCTTCAGGAGGACAAAGGGAAGTGACTAGCTTGCTCTGCACACTGTCTCATGTCAGAAAACTTTCCAAGCCACGGAGGGATGAGTGAGAACACAGAGTTGAAGGAAAGTTCGGTCTTTAGTACTTCCTCTTCTGCCTCTTTACGTTAAGAGTACTATCCCCAGGCTCAACCAGTCTCTCATTTCAAGGGGCAACTGCACCGCCCCCATTTCCTGATGATTGGGACTGTGTGGCAGTCGATGGTTGCACCAGTAATGACTCCAAAACCTTTTATAAACTCTCTGAGCTGTCTGCGAGATGACTTCATATGTGCAGCTATCTTGGGGGTTATTGTTTAGGCTACTAAGATTTCCTCAGGAGAACAGGAGAGAGGAGGAGAAAATCTGCTGATGGTAAAGAGAAACTAAGGGTGTAAAGCTAAAATGAGGGTGCCTGGGTGGCTCAGTGGGTTAAGCCTCTGCCTTTGGCTCAAGTCATGATCTCAGGGTCCTGGGATCGAGGCCCGCATGGGGCTCTCTGCTCAGCAGGGAGCCTGCTTCCTCCTTTCTCTGCCTGCCTCTCTGCCTACCTGTGATCTCTCTCTCTGTCAAATACATAAATAAAAACCTTTTAAAAAATGATATGAAAATTATACAATGGCAAATAGGTCCTTAACTTTGGCTTACTGCATGGGTACCAGAGTCCTTTGTGCACAATGTTCTCCTTACGACCATGTTTCTGAAATCCATGGGAGTAAAGTGTAGTGGAGTCACATTTGTCTCAGATTCTAGCTCCTGGGTTCTTTTTGCTTACTTTAGGTGACTTCTTGGGGCTTGCAATTGTTTACACAATGAAGGGGGAAAGATATACAACTACTGAGCAAACCATAACCTTGGACATAATACCTTAGGAATATAGTCCCATATTTTGTTTCCTTTCTTCTTATTTTAATACATCCATAGATACATTTGTGGCAATCCTTTGAATGGTCAATTACTTACTTGCCCCAAATGTTGGCAAGTTAGAAATGAATACCACTTACATCTGTTCTATCATTATTATAGTTTTATTAAGAGGGAAGATTTCTTAAAATGTGCCCATATGCTAAATTTTGCTCTAAGAATTAAAACGACCTGGGCTTTATTGAATTTTAGAATTTTTTCTTATTTCTCATAATAACATATAGAGGACCATAATTGTGAATTTTCAGAAATATGTTCTTGTTGGAGCAATTGGAAATCTAAAGGAAACACGTATACTGCCCCCCCACACACACACAATACCTTACACATCCCACAACATTCTTCTACCAACTTTGCACCAAACATGGCAACTTTCTACTAAATGCACCCAGTGGCAGAGGCTAAATCATAGTTCTCTCTTTTCCAACTGGTATGCCTGTACTCACAACCTTGATAGCAATAAGGAAACCTTCTGTATCTTTTTCAAAATGTTTGTAGGATGCTCTCATGTCCTTTTCTTCTTTGATTCCTCCCACACCACAATTCAGCTCACTCGGAAAATGCTATAAAGTTTCAGAGAAGAGGTTTGCTCAAAGCAACTACAAATAAAGTGCATGTACATAAATAACTTAGCCTGACTTTTTGTTTAATGTCCAAGATGATTGGAACAGATTGTATCATGAACTACTTTCCCTGTGGCTAATTAAATAGCAGTCCCCACTTACCATAAAGCATATTCTTATTAAAACAAGTATCTATAGTCGCTCTGCTGGATAAATTACTCCCGAGTAAGTGCCATAAAGCCCATTACATTCCTGCTTTAGGAATGGAGCAGGTCCAAACAGACAATCAAAGGATTTCACTGGGATTATTTTAGATTAGAAAAACTAAGGGAGACATGTGGCTCTGACAAGATCGTAAAGGCATAAAGGATAAATTAGCGGTTCCCTACCAAAGTGCTCTAGCGGTATCACAGTATATCCAAAAGTAAAAACAAATTCCTACTGTATTAACCTTCGCCAAAATGGAAATCTGTTTATGCAGAAATAAAAATGTCATGAACAACTGTTATCTCCTGTGCAAATCAAAATGACTGTTTTGAATAATAATAAAAAAGAAACCTTTCAAACCAGTGACTACGGAAATGTGCCATAGGAAAGAAGATGTCTTCATTTCAATAAATTGCTTTTTACATTTAATAGAAAAGGTTATGTTATGATTTGTCATATTAATGAACCATTATTGCATAACCATATTTTTATTGCAATATATTACCTGCTAAATGATGTCTTTTTTTTTTCCAGGAGAAAAAATTTCATAGAACACATTCTATGGGAGTTTTTCTTGCTGCCAGTTGTTAAATCTTTCAAAAGCTGTCAGCAGCCTC
The DNA here is from genome assembly GCA_004023965.1 of Spilogale gracilis. Classification (NCBI taxonomy): domain Eukaryota; kingdom Metazoa; phylum Chordata; class Mammalia; order Carnivora; family Mephitidae; genus Spilogale; species Spilogale gracilis. The sequence continues at coordinate 115,678 of PITA01002173.1, read as the reverse complement.
AGAAATCAAGTTCAAAATACCATAGCCAACACGAATATAAGCATAGGCTAGTCTATTTTTAAATTGTAATACAAAACTGCCAGAGAACTACCTAAACACAAAAGATTATTTAAAACGAGATCATCTTATCTAGCTTGTCAATGTAAAGGACAAAGTCAGTGAAGTGAAATTTAACCCACAACTTCTATAAATATGACTAGACATTTGAGACTTAAGTGATTTTTTTTTCAGGCTAATTTTTCCTCAAGCTCATTATGTACCAGAGCCTCTATGTCCTCATCCGTCAGAGACCCTGTCCATGCCATGCACAGGGAGCAGGGAACGCTAACCCCCCAAGGAGGTCAACTGGCTCGATTCCCTACATTGCTTCCATCAAGCAAGCCTTGCACCTCAAGGGTAAATGAATGGCAAAGACATCGGCGTCTTCCCTGGAAACTTCTTCAGGAAGGGAGCCATATTCGTTTCTACAAATGCCATTCTGAACTTGCCGTGTCTGCACACACTGACTCCCCATACTGCACACTGCTTCTGAACGGTGAGACACTGTCCTCAGCATGGCAATCAGGGCAGTACCTGAGATTATTTTAGATTAGAAAATAATCTGGGAGAAAATAAGCTGGGATACCCTCGGAATATTCTAAGCTTATGACAGTGAGCTAGTTATCTGATGGAAGCGGAGGTGGAACATTTGGGTATGTCTTCCTGCTTAAGTCGCCGCTGCTGTCATATTTTTGGAGGGAAGGACTGAAGAAACGAAGGTATGTGCTGTCATTTCTTCAGGCTCTGCCTGCGTCTGCTATCAGTTTGTGAGTGTGCTCACCTTTGGCTGCTACTGATAGATGTTACAGCCCGTCATTCATTTCACATATTATTTTTTTTAAGAGTATAATATGTGACAGCAGTGCATTAGGTGTTGGAGACAAAGTGAACAAGACAGGTGAACTTCCTACTCTCAAGCAACTTTAAGTCTACTTAAGAAGACAAACATTTAATAAGCATTCAAAGAGATTGGATATTTAAAATCTATACAAATGTAGTTTGTGTGAAGTTCCTATCACTCTTTCCTTTATATAAAAATGATCATATAACTAATATATGCATGTTGCAAAATACCTAAACAGTATAATACTATGAAAAGTCCCTTTCTTCCTCCTACAACTTAAACTCTTCCCTAGGTAATTTCTGCATTTATATTTAAAAATAACATCTGGACAAGGACCTAAACACACATTTACATATATATATATATAGGTTTACTTTTCTCGCCTACATGAGATTATGTTACAAATAGTATGCAATTGCAATTTATATCTTAGAACATGTTCCATGTACATATATAGACACACCCTTTATTGCAATGATTCAATTCCCACCTATGGATGTAACCATATAACTGTTCCTCTTTTTAAGGGGCTGCTATTGTCCCGTGACCACTGTAACAGGTTAGCACAAGCTAGACGACTTAAAACAACTCACTCTTTTATAGCTCTGAGACCAAAAGTCTGAAATCGGTATCACTCGGCTGAAATCAAATTGTCAGCAGGACCACGCTCCTTCCAGAGGCACGAGAAGAACATCCATTTCTTGCCTCTCATTGCTTCCGGCAGCTGCCGGCATTCCTTGACTTGTGGCCACATCCCTGCAACCTCTGGTGGGCATCCTCAAATGTCTTTCTGCCCTGTCTTCACGTGGCCTCCTGCTCTGTGTGGGTCAAATCTCCCTCTGCCTCCTTTTTCTAAGGATACCTGGGACCAGATAGGGCCCATTCTAGATAACGGGAGAGAATTTCCCATCTCAGAATCCTTAATTTAAATGATACCTTAATTTATAAGCCATGACTTAGATTTATTACTAAATTATACTCTTTTTTTTTTTTTTTTTTTTTTGGTCACAGAAAGTAACAGTCATTGGTTCCAGACATTAGAAACTTGATCACTTTGGGAGCCGATCTATTACCGTGGATATTTAGGTTGTTTCTATGCTTAATATAACCAATGCAGCAATTATGGTCATTGAAATTTACATCTGTGCACACGTGTAAATATTCTACATGAGATTTCTAAAAATGAAATTTCAGGATCAAAGAGAGCTCATAACAAAATATGTTAAATAATGGCAAAGTAACCTCTAACAAGTGTACCATACCACTATATATTATCCAAAATAGTTCAGGGAGTGCTCCTTTTCCCACATGTCTGTCAATATCACATATTTTATCTTTGCTTTGATCAATTTGAAAAGTGAAAATTGGCAACCTGTCACTGTTAATTTGAATTTTCTTCATTATTAATAGATTTAAAAATTCCTACTTGCATAGTTTCTCCATAGGTTATTTGTTTGCTTGTTTACTTCTCTTTTTAATTTGTAGGGATTATTATACATTAATATTCATATTTAATATTTTATTCTTACATAGGTTACAAATACTTCCTAACAATCAATATGCCCCTTGTCATCAACAGACTTGTTGAAAGAAATTGCAATTAATGTAAAACCTACCAATATTTTCTTTGTATATTACCAGTTTTGCCTCTGATTTAGAAATACTTTGCTCATCCTAAGACAATGAAAATATTCTTTACTATATGCTGGCTAATTGAACATAATAACAAAAAAATCTTAAATAACTAAATAAGAAAATATCCTCTTACATTTTCTTCAATTTTTTTTTTTTAAGCTGGAAAGAATTTGAATTTTGTGTGTAGTATAAGGTAGCAGTCTGGATTTATTAAGTCTCTTTCCAATGGAAAGCCAATTATACCACTGATATTTTAAAAATAATTTATCTGCTTTTCTACCAAGATTAAATATTATCTTTATTATATACTGGTGCTTGAATATACCCAGATCTGTTTTGAGTTGTTTTTATAATTTTTGCTATTACTGAAAGTTCAGTGAGAACAGAATTTTTGTTCATTTTTCCATTCTACTTCCTGGTGATATACAGGGGATAGTTTTATATATATATACATATGTGTGTGTGTGTGTGTGTGTGTGTGTGTGTGTGTGTGTGTATACACACACATACACATACAGTTAAACTATATATGCCTAAATATTTACTAGTTAAATACTGAAGGCATTATCATTGGATGACAAAGATGACAAGGATGAAAACTATCACCACTGGAAATCTAGCCTCTGGGAAAAAAAAAGAAAATAAAAAGAAAAGAATAAGTAAAAGGAATGATATGAATATTGAGGCAGGTAAATTATTTGCCTATAATACATTTACGTACAACTATACTTCTTATAAATCTATGTACATATAGGTATTCAATTAAGGTAGTATGTAAAACATAGGGATTCCAGTTAAGTTTGAATTTCAAATGAACAATGAATAATTCTTTCAATATAACTGTGTTACAAATATTACACAGGACACACACTAAAAAAATTATTCACTGTGTCTGAAATACAATTTTAGCTAGTGTCACACATTTTTATCCACTAAATCTAACAAACCTATAGTCCATATATACTGAGTGAATGAATGAACACTTTATCATAATTTTGTAATTATATTTATTATTGTATTTTGTAAATACATTTAGTCTGAGGCAGGGGAAGTTTCTTCTCGTTCTTCTTTTCTAAAAGCTCTTTGGATATTCTTAAGAATTCAGATATTCTTAAGAATTCTTACATAAATTTTGGAATCATTTCTATCACCAAGCATTTGTAATGGGATTGCACTGGACTTATCAATGGTCTTTGTTTTACCTTCTTATTAGAGAATTAATACTCAGCTATGTTGACAAAGGGGAAGAATAAAATCAATCATTCTGGCCAATATCATGCCTAATTGTTAAATCTAAAGGCAATATCAAAGACAAAGACAAGAAATGAAAACTATCACAACTGAAAATTCTAGCTTGTATAAAAAGCAAGGAGAAGAAATGAGAGACATAAATATTAAGATGGGGGAATTATTTACCTATGATACAATTTCTTACCTATAATTTTCCACTAGAAAACTCAAAAGAAAAAAAAAACTCAAAAGAATTGATGAAATATACTTAATATGAACTACTTTAGTATTTTACAAAATAAACATACAAAAAAGTAACATTTACATATTTCAATAAAAACTAATTGGAAATTATTATGAAACAAATATATAATTCTTAATAGGAAACAAAAATATAAAATACCTAGAAATAGGCTTATCAAAATATAACCAGGTTATGGGGCACCTGAGTGGCTCAGTCATTAAGTATCTGCCGTGGGCTCAGGTCATGAACCAGTGTCCTAGGGTCGAGCCCTGCATTGGGCTCCCTGCTCTGCAGGAAGACTGCTTCTCCCTCTCTCACTCCCCCTGCTTGTGTTCCCTCTCTAGTTGTGTTTCTGTCAAATAAATAAATAAAATCTTAAATATATATATATATATTTACACACATATTATACTTATATAATATATATTACACACATATATATACACATATACGTATGTGTATATATATATACACACATATTATACTTCTTATAAATAAATACTTCTTATAAATAAATATACTTCATATATATATATATATATATATATATAAAAATCTCTAAAAGCAGGTCATATATAAGAAACCCAGAAAAATTTAAAATTTTACTAAAAGAAACGAGAAGACTTGAATACATAAAGTGATTTGTCATATTTGCTAAATTTATTATTATCTTCATTACACAGTATAAATTCTGATATGTCTTTTATAAGTTTGAAAAATCTCTCTAACATATCCTTTATTCCTCCTTGTGACTAAGTCCCATGACTACATCTTCTCAAGGCTGTGGAATATTATTATACCTCTTGTAAATCTGGTTGATTAACTTAAAATATGTTTGACCTGAAATGATAAAATTGTTTGATTGCCATCTTTACATGTCAAAGACCAGTTACATGTGTACTCAGGTTCTTAAAATTGCATCGATAAAAAAAGACCAAAATCACTTAAGGAAAAAAAGGCACCACTAATAACTAAAAAATAAAGAAGAAGTAGAATAAAAGGAACTTGTATTCACAGATAAGAATAAAATAAAGTGTAAAAATCAGAAAATGGTTTAATATAAGAATAGATAGAAAATAGGGCAGAATAGAAAATGTACAGAGCTACTAAGAAAATCACAGCACTTTCCTTTAACTTTCTCGCCACTTTTTATCCCAACACTGAAATATAAGTCTTTCTCCAAGGAATCTTTCTTACAAGAGCCTGTTTGAAATGGGGGCCTTAGTATAAGACTCTACTTTCCATCCCTCTCATGGTTCCTTAGTGCAGGATACGAATATACAAATAGGGTATGAGTAAAACTCAAAAAGAGAGCAGAAATAGACCAGAAAACAAAACAAAACAAACAAACAAACAAACAAAACCCAAAAAACAGACAAACAAAAACAAAACAAAAAATGAGAAATGTTTGGAAATTAGAAAGCAGGTGGTGTTGGACCAGGAAAATCCAAGTGGGAAATACACAGCTTGAAATACTTCTAGTATGAATAGAATTAAGAGTGGGTCTTTCCATCTAAAGAAGTGTCATGTTTAGAGTATATATTTTAAGAACAGGTAAGTGGGAGGGGTGGACATCAGGGGAATTAGTTGTAGAAAGATTCAGAGTAACTGAGCAAGCTGTGCCTCTTCCCCCACTACTTTCTCTATGAAGCAAGGGATACTATTGCAATTTTTCTCTAATTCCTCCCTTGATTCTTAACAGTTACCTTTTCATGAATTGATAGTTTAGAAATCTGCACGGGCCCTTCAGTCATCTCAACAAAACCAAAATGTACAAATTCTGGAAACAGGTTGTTAAGAAGATACTCCTCTGTCGCATGGTCTCACTTACTTGCGGTGCATGAGGGGCAAACTGGAGGACAGTGGCAGAAGGAAAGCAAATGG